>WJFB01002662.1:0-17552 GCA_009870185.1 Pygmarrhopalites habei
TTAACCGCTTTGAGAAAAAAACACACGTGTGTAATCATTAGCTACATACATGTATATAGTATATGTATATGATATACTATATAGTTACAGTGCGTCTCATATAAGGGTTGTGCCCTTAATTTTGGAGAACAAAGGACAAGTGTGTGTCTCACAACACACACAGAGTTCGTAGAAGGATTATAGCTTTAGGGAAATTGTAAGTGTGAAGAAAAACAGTGAAAAAGCTTTATTCAAGTCAACCACACACAATTGTATGCCAGGAAAGGGCTATAAAAAGATTGTCGGGATCCCGTCGGGACGGGACGCCTCTCATCCCGTCCCGATCGGGACGGGACAATATATTGTCGGGACGGGATTTGCCTCATCCCGTCCCGTCGGGACGTCGGGACGGGATATCCCGGTCCCGACAGAAGCACTAAAACCCACGGACTCCAACTGTGAGTCGACAGTTGTTCCAGGGCGAGATCCTTTAAAATGGTTGTAAATTGGGACAACGGTCGTCTTCCTCCTCCACGCCAATAATATATATAATGCATGAGACAAATTTGTAGCGCACACACACTCTGTTCGGGCCGGGACGTGACCCCAGAACCCGTGACTACTCCTGTTCTCCTACTATTGGACTTGTGTACTTTCACCTACAGATATACAATGTGGATAGTAACCATCAGCGGCTTTACTTTCAGCCATAAATTAACTTGTAAAATTTATGTGGTGGATTTGGACAAACTGACGATTGTCTGCTCATCGATCGACAATCAGAGGAGGAAGTGGAGTAGAAGAGAAAGGCATGCACAGGGAAAGAGTGTGTGTGTGTGTTTTTTCTCAACAATTTCTTCAATGTAAACAAACAGTCTAATGTGGGAGAGACTGCATATGCCATATATGTACACTCTTGTTGTGTGTGTGTCTGTGTGTGTGTGATGTTCTCCTTTCCCTCTCGTTCCCTGTCCTTTTTTTCATTGTCACCCGTCACCACAATACCCTTCCTTTCTCAACATAAATCTTCTGAGGCTACAATTGACTTGCCTTACAATCCCCAACGACCACCCTCCAAACACACATACACATAAATATACACACACACACTCTCTGCCTATCATTGTTATTTCTAATGTGATTCCCTTCTCTATATATTGTTATTAGGTTTGTAGAGAAAATCCAGGAGAAAATATTTGGGGTGGCTATTTCCGAAATGAGTTGGGAGAAAGTTAAAGAAGGAGGAGGGAGAGAGGGAGGAGGAAGGATTGGAAAATTAAAATTATGAGAAAAATTACCTGCAGAGGCAGAAGGCTACTTCCAAAGCCCACTTTGTCTCGACGCCACGGTAGAAACTTTGAAGTGCGAGCATGCATGTGTCCTGACGGCATCTTGAATGATGACACCAATAAAGCACAGCCTGAAGTAAAGTGGAACAGGATGGATTTCGAAGACAGCTCTGAAGCGCCGAGTAGCAGGTGACGGGCGGCGGAATTTTGTCATGGTATCTATCCCTCCTATCTGCAATTGTCCCGGGTAAAAAAAGAGCAAAAAATTATTTTATAGTCTTTGACACTTCATTTTCTTTTTCTATTCAGACAATTCTCAACGATTAAACAGCAGCAGAATCAACGGGAAAGTCTTTTAATTTCTTGTTCCTGCAAATTTTATTGTAATCAGTAGTCAAAATCATCCAAAAAAAATATTAAAAATTATCTAAATTGTTCACTATGAGATAAAAAACAGAGGAAAAGTTGTCTTTTAAATTTTTCTTGCCCTTGTCCTTATTGCATAGTCATGATTGTATTAACATCTTCTGGATTGTTGCATTAATTCCCCTCAAATTCCGCAAACAAAATGGTAAGAGGAAAAAAAGACGAACCAAGGCTCCACACACACAAAATATTGTGGTTGAGTAGAGTTGGATGTGGAATTCTGTGGACCACCCTCGAGATGCTTTTGACTGAATCAAAAATCCACTTGTCTTCCTCTCTTTCTCTCTCTCAATCTCTCTTTCATAAGTGGGCCCTTGTCTTGTTGACTAGCCATACGCAATCCCATGCATTTCTACGCATCCTCCCTCGCTTTCACCCTCGTTTACTAGAAAACTGAAAACCTCATTGTGTTGTAGAACTAAGAGAAGAGGAGATGAGAAAACTGAATTATTCACAGACTCCTGGCCACACAACTAGACTTTATAATTTCCCTCGCATAGGTTACATACAAGAAACAAGGTAAATTTATATTTGACCTCAAAGCCGAGTACTTTTTTTAACCTAAAGGGATTTTCAAAAAGAAAATTATATGATGTCGACCTAATTCACATTCGCTGCTGATTTATTTTACTGGAGTATAGCAAAAAAGAATTGTCGGAATAGAAAAAGATTTTTGGAAAAATGCTAGTTAAAGTTATCGAACGTACGATAATTACCATGAGGTCTAACACTAGAGATGGTTGTGATTCCAGAGGGGAACCTCGGGGGTTGTTGATCCGTGGACTGGACTTGAGGATTATTGTTGGCGGGTTGATGATGATGAGGTGCAAATATTTTGTTGGGTGGGAAGTAGATTGTAGGGACGAAGGGTGGGGGTGGTTTGTGAGGTGCGGCTGGACCGAGGAGGGGTGTCTCAAGTTGAGACTCAATCTCATGGTCGGGGGCATGCGAGGCCGAGATGACTTGAACTGTAATTGAGCCAGAATGATGACGAGTACTGCCAGGGGGAACATTAGGGTGTTGGTGCTGGTGGTGCTGGTGCTGAGTGCCATGGACGTAAGTGACCGGGGTCGAGAGGGACTCATCCACAAAGAGATGACTGTCTGTCCGTGCCGCCGGTACAACCAAATTTGACTCATAGTCAGGGGCAGACACGTGCTGGCCACCAAATCGGTGGGGATCAGGCTTGGGGAAGAGTGAGGCAGGAGAAAAGGAATAGTGCGACATACCCATACCCTCCTTGTGCCCTTCTAAAGTGTACAGTGCTGACTTCGTGCCAGTGAAATCAATCATAGGCCCTGAGGCTGGAATTTATACACACACGAACATAGACATACACAGTCAAAGCAGGTGAGAGAAATCAGATGACAAATCATAAAATCATAAAGTGAAGTTTCTTTCTCTAAGAGTGAAAAAAATTGTGAGCCAAGCAGTGATCCATTATGATTGTGAGAGAGAAAGTGAAAGTGCTTGTGCTAACATTATAAATTAGACATTCAAATCTTTTAAAAGAAGATTCTGTGCAGATTTTTTTTTCTCGTGAGTTTTTTGTTTGCAGTGATTTACATTGAGATGTGTGCACAATTCAAAGAGATTAAACAAAATTAGTACAATTTTTGAAGTGAATCCAAAAGTGATGAGGGGGTGGTGCAATAGCAATTATTATTTAATCTCATCCTCTCCAGTGTGGAGGAGAGAATGAGAGAGTGAGAAGCATTTTCATTTGGTGTCATATTGATAATAAATAGTAATTTTGGATATATCATTGCAAATTTTTAGAAAGGAAAACTTACCAACGCATGGATTATAATTGACATCATTGAAGATACGATCACATCTTCCATTTCCGTTTGGACAAATACACCCAAACATTGGCGACAATCTCAGTCTGGTCCATGCATCGTGACAAAGATCCCTAAATAATTTCATACATTCCTTTTCTTTACACACTATGCTCTATTGTTATGCTCTATCGTGTGTATATATACATAATATGTCGTCAGCTTTTTTCAAAATATTTAAATTGTCGATGAAAATTAAAATTCACACACAAAACAATGCAATGAAATTAAGTAAATGGGGACTATATCCCGTATTTTTACCAATCTTCCATTTTACAATGGCCTTCGGTAATTTTGCAATGAGCTTTAAAGTCACGATACAGTTGAATGCACTTGGGCTGCTTCTTACAAACATCCATAGCGTAATCACATGTGGGTAGAGCGTCCACTGGGTACGGATCTTTTTCTGTTCCAAACAAATTCAACACAACCATAGATTATTATTATTTAAAAACAACTCTTATCGGCACATGTTTCGTTTAAAATTTAAATTATTATCCCTCCTACAATTACGCACTACTATATACAGTTACGCAGCTAGCACTGAACAACAACTACATAGCAATATTGTTGAACTTCCGGTTGACCTCTTGTGTCCATCACGCCGCTTAACCCAATTTTTCCATATAAAAGCCATAACTTAGTCATATTCCCGCACAACCCCTTCTAAATATTCCTAGCAGAGTCGACAGTTGGCATGAGGTTGAAGAATGTCTTTTGGCCTTCACGCAAAAGAAAGGGAAAGTAAAAGCGGTGGTGACTTACGCAATGTCATAAAATCAAAAAAATAAAATAAAATTCCATCCCTTCCTCTCATTCCTCACACTAACATACATAGTAGTATGTGACATTGTAAAAAATATTATGGCTAATCTCACAAAGAAATGTCTTTATTCTTCTTCGTGCACAAAAACCACACACACTCATCCACCATCATCCCGAAAAATGTAAACCATGGAGAAAAAACTCTGAAAAATGTGGAGAAAGTTGAATGAGAAAAGGGAGAGAGGAGGGAAGGACACAAGAGGATTGTGGAGAAATGGAATCTGCATTAAAAATAAGGGAGGAGGATGAGGAGGAGTGGGAGAGGTTGGAAGGGAGGGAGACGTTTTAGAAAAGGAATTACCTTGGCCACGGAGATATGTTAGAATTTATAGGGAGGGAGGAGGGAGGGAGGGGAAAGAGTATTCAGAATCATGTAGAAGATGAGGTCTCAACACTGACAACAAGATTTATCTGCATGCAATTTAAGTTGGCCATAATTTCAATGATGAAAGCATACATACGTTCCCTCCGTGGTCATGCACCAGCCCCTCATGAATCATATGGGACAGATATTAGGACATTCACAAACTACATACGACCCCCCACTACATCCCCTCCTCCCCACTCCACTCCACACACACACACTCTCTCTCTCTTCAGCAGATGAGAGAGCATTCATTATTATTTTACTTTGTGGAGTAGAGGGAGAAAGTCCTCTCAATTGCAGTGAAACGACCACATTGCCTTCCTCTTCTTCTTCCTCCCATCTTGAATGACTTGACAGTGTCGTGGAGGCCGGGAAAACTCAACCCAAAATTTTTCATATCTAATTACTCTGTAACTGCTTAACTTTGACAAGAGAGAAAGCTTACAAAGAGAAAGCAGCATAAAAACGACTACAAATTTTTTTGAGGTTTTCTATATATCTACATCTCAATAAATACTTTGTTATTAAACAAATTAGTGAAAGCACAGCTTTTAAATGCAACATTTATTAACCATTATCCCAGTACGGTAACATAATCACACTACAAATATATTTTTGATGCCTTAATCTTTACAAAGATATGAATTTTTAAGATATTTTGTTGGAATTGTCTAGAAATTGTTTACCTTTTTCTTTGACGAAATTACAGGGATGATCAAAAAGGTATTCACGGAATGTGCTGCAGGCTGGATCCGAGTTGGGAGTTGGACATAAGCAAATCGGTGCAAAATAAGGAAATGCTTGAAGTGTTCTCAAAGCCGCTTGACACTTGGTTATCGTGACGGTTGAGCAGGCAACTGAAAAAACAGGGGGAAAAAATATCCACAAATTTATTATATACATGTATACATTTTCCTTGCATCTCAAAGTCACGAGATGTATTTTGAGAGAACATCCTTCATCCCATTATATGTACACTCAAGATTGAGAGAACATCTGATTGAAACAGATGGCCTTTCAATTTGAATCAAAGAAATTTCTATTACTCCTTCCTTCCTCACATGATTGTCCGTTACTCTCTGTACACACACACTCACAAAATATGGATGATGAAGTGTCAGTTGATATACCCGATGGATTCTTCCTAAAAATATTTTGGTAAATATTCAATCCGAGTCAACTCGGTGTCTGGTGGTCGTCTAAACATTGGAGTAAAAATTTTGGTGTGTAAGGGCTAAGAACTGGAGGTAGACGCAGAGACGAGACTTGGAGGTGAAGGATGAGGAGTGGCAATTAAGGAGGACCGTAATCAGAGAGCGCCTTATGACTTCATGTCAAATACATATATAGGAAGATTTTGTATGTCTATACCTTATATGTACACACCGAGAGTGAAAGTATTGGTAAATGCGATTAGCCGTGTATACACGCATATACGCACACAACATACAAAGTGGGACAGTTATAATAATATTATAATTATGTAGGAGAAAGAGCGAGAGGAAGGGATGGAAGAGGAGGAGAAAGTAAAGTGTGTAGCCATTTTGTCATGTGTGACAGCTGTGTGGCCATTGGATAGACTCACTGATGGCAAATATCGCATTGCTCAACCATTAAGTTCCCATTAATAGAGAAATACATCACGAAAGCCATGTGATCTCCTCCATTCTCTGAATGGAAAGAGAGAGTGTGGAAGAATCCAGTCAAGAACATTCAAAAAAGGAGTAGACACACACACACTCTTCCACCCACCCTTGGAAGGGGCTTCGAAAGAAGATGCTGGCAAGTACTTTGCAATAGCACACACACACACAATAGACCATAATATAGTGTGTAGTGTGTTCGGTTGTTCCTTTGCTAAATTAAATATTGTCGAGCGCAATCTGCATTGTGGTGATATATGATGGTGGCGGACGATAAAGAAGTCACACCCTCTCTCTGTAGTCTCCAAAGAATATGCTATGCTCATCCTTCTGCCAATGCCAATTCCCAATCTTCTCCCTCTCTTCCTCCCAAAAACTTCCCTCCTCCTCCTTCTCCTCTCCCACATTATCTAATGGCAAACTTTTGACTTTCTCTCTCTTCCACCCTCTCCTCCCTTCCTCCTCTCATTCCCTTAAATTTACAGAGTTGAATTCTACAACCTCCCTCTTCGAGACTATACAATAGTGAATAGTAAAGCATGGAATATCAAATTAGACTTTCTCCTCCTAAAACATCCTCTGCTTTCCCCCATCACAATTATATATACATTTCCAAATATCATTATGTGATCCACAGCCTCCGCCCCTCTCCTCTCCTCCATGGCTCCTTGGAAAAGAAAAAGTCTCCCATGTGTACCTGTAATACGAATGCTAATGCCAACCCACCTATACCCTTGTCTATATGCGCTAAACACACAAGGAGGAAAGGACTTTGAATATCTTGGACTTTTCCCTACGACCAAATCCCGAGACATGGTCTATCCAGACACAAGGGAGAAAGCGAAAAATCCACATACACATTACACACACACACATGAAAAAAAGAGTCACAGAATAAAAAAGTATACCTCCTTCCAGACCCATTTATTTTATCTCAACACTTTTTCGATTAACCACCGTTAAAACTAAATGAGCCCATAAAATATCTACGACCGCCAGCATCTCTCAACTCCAACTCTCCCCAAGAAAATTTTTACGACTCGTTTTTTCCTCCTCCTTCCTTCTCTCTCTTTCTCTCTTTGCACACTCATTGTCATTAGTACAGAGTAAAAGGAGGGGAGCTCAAAAAGGTCGTGTCTGCTTTTTCTCTGCCTTACTACTTCCTCTCTCTCTCTCTCACACACACACACACAAGTCCGTGTGTGTATATCTCCTCTCCAAGTTTTTACCTCTGTTCTTCCTTCTGTCGCCCCCGTGTTGCATGTATTTAATTGCTCTATACATCATAAATATGGACTGGCTGAGTTCATTTCTATATAAATAAGGAATAAATTAAATCCCAGTCCTCCTTCCATTTTTCCCTCCTTTCTTTTCCCTTAAAATATCAACACAGACACACACATCCACACACAAGCTAAGCTGAAGGAATCCCCCATTTGAAAATCCCATTCATTTTCTTTGTCTCTTCTCTTTTCTCCTCGTGTGTACGTTGTAAGTAAATAGAGGGGGAAGTTGGGGAAAGCTTTCACCGTTCTAAAATGATTTTGAAAAATATTTTTTATGTGCTTTTATGCATGGGAGTGAAGACTGAGGAGGAAGGGAGAGGAGGGAGGATGAGCAGGGAGTCTGAAGGGTAGAAGGGAGAGAGAGAAAGAGATTCTCTCTGTCCTTTGTGTTTGCAAATGAGGAGCTTACATGCACAACAAGGGAAGCTTATGAGATCACCCACCCACGTCACCCCACCTAAAGACGATAAATTGAGAAGTTATGCGGGAGGACATTATTGTAAGAATTTATATGCTCCAAGACAAGCCTCACGACTCATGCAGGCTCCCCTCTCCTTCTCTGCTTTCTCTCTACACTCAAACACTGTGTAAACACTGTAAAAACTATAGCTTCTTCCTTCCCTCCTTGTCCTTCCCTCGCACTGACACCGGAAAACTAATTAAGTAAATGAAACTAGTCAAAACGGATTTAATCGTGTTAATCGCTCAAAACTGGTCTGAAATAATGGTCGCGACATAAATGCACATGGATTCTTCAAATGATTCTTCTTCATTTGTAAAAAATTATGAAAAGAAGGAAAGTGATTTTAATCATTTGATTTGTTTTAGGAATGTCATATTGTAAAAAAATTAATGTTAATGACTCATTAGAAAAAAATCATCATATCGAAAATTTAATGTAAAAGTCGGTTAACGTTGTCCATGGCCTCAGATAAAAATCTGAAGAGAAGTGGTATGAGAGAAATAATTTTAAATATTATTGTCAAAGAATAATTTCGATGAAAGTGAAGAATTCATTGATTAATCATTCTCTATTGATTCAATTGAGACTCTCAAACTTGTAAAGTAATAACGATTAATTAGAATGCGTTTAAATGGGAACGATTAGTTCCTAATTGTCCTTCACTTTCATTTTGTACTGTTCTCAAAAGAAAAAAAATGGGAGCGTCATTAAGGAAAGTTAGGAGTGTATGTTTTTTTAAGATGTATAAAATTGAGATAGTAAAGACAGAAGGAGAGGAAAAAATTTGGGGGAATTATGTAGGACTTGCCACATTGCATTTCCCTCTGCATTGAATTATTACAGAGGAGTATGATTTATAGGAGGAATTCTCGGAGCAGATGCTTCATTCATTTTTAGAGAAAGAAGAGAGCACACACACAGAGTGTGTGTATGTCTGTGTGTAGAAAACTGGTGAGCTTTTATATTCATATATCTCACCTCCCGCTCAACTAAATAATTTACACACACAAATTCTTGAGACCCTCCTCTCGTCTGCCATCCTAGTACATAGTGGGGAAAGGGACAAGTAGGTCTTTCCGCCAATTAAGAGTACATGACGATGATCAAGCTCTACACATCCCCAAATTTAAAATTATACTAAAAATGCTGCTATATATTTTCAGCCCTTCTCTTTCCGTTCTCTCTCTCTCGCTCTGTGTGTGTTTTGAGAAGAATGTCAAAAAGTATTTCCCTTCCTAATTATCGTCAAGAGGAGCCAGACTCGTTTTTTCATATTATTCGGAGGATGTCCATGTCTCCACGTAAAAATGGAGAGAGACGGAGTCTTAATTTATTGTCCAGGGAAAGAGAGTCTCTTCCCCCTCCCACACACACACACAGTCCAATGAAAATCGATAAGATAGTAAGAGTGAGTATGGACTGTAGTGCACTATTTGGATTTTCCTATCCCTCCCTTCCCTCTTTTCTGTCTGTCCGGCTCTAGTCAATTAGAAACTCATAATATTCGTATGAGTTTTTGAGGTGGTGGTGGTTTTTTGTCTTTTGACAGTCTCCCTCTCCCCCCCCCCCCCGTCGAACAATCCTTGCTTTGGCCTCACACTGGAAATTGTTGACATGCAACCGTATGGATTTTTCTAAAAAATAAACGACAGACTTATTCTACACTTAATGGAGAGTGTCTTTATATAGATTCTTTTCCACCTGATAATCACATCCCACACCCACCCACCCACACACACACAATTTGATGGTCAATTTCTATAATGAGGATATTTGAAGGAACAAATGGGTATTTTTTTGTTGTATGCATGGAATTTTTCAAAAGTGACTAAAAAGAAGTAGTAGTCAAATGTACAAATGTAGTCCAGGATTTCATGAGTGAGTGTGTGTGTGGGTGTGTGTGCATTAAGATCATGATTTAGTTTCGTGTTGAGCAGAGAATTGTGCATTTTTGGAATGATTCAAGAAGGTGAGTGCGAGGAGGAGGGGAAATTGTGGATTTTGAAAAAGGGGGCAGCACTCTAATGGAAAATTCTGTAAAATAGTGCAATAGATTCCTTGGTGGTCAGCCAAAGCCACAAAATATTGATGTTGAAAGAGTGGACAAGAGCTTTTTCTCTCAACGTCAACGAGAGAGAAAGTAGACAGAGAAAAAGAGAGGGAGAGAGATAAATATATATAGAATGGAGATTGCGTGTCTACTCGGGCAGTCTGCAGTCCTTTTTCTCTTGGTCGTCACATGTATGTAAATACATCAGCACTCTCTCTCTGCCCTTTCTTTTTGTCCATTATAATGTTTATAACTGAGACTAAGTATAATTGTAGAATGTTTGTCTGATGAAAGTTGCGTGTTTTCCATGAGATATTAAAATCTTTTAGGGACTGTATATTTATTTATGAGTCTGGCCCCCCCTCACTTACACACACACACCATAGCATAGCACAGCCCAGGAAAAGAGGCAGTGGCAGTAGCACCCTAAGAAAGGCACCCAACACAAAATGTTCTGTTAAATAAAAGGAAAAAGGGAAGGGGGAGGGAGTCGAAGAAAAATGCCTTGTTGTTGTGCAGGGAAAGAACTTCTCTGTTGTAGTATAAGAAGTTATATGCACGTTTATTCTACCTCATTTGCAAAATAAATGACTATTTCGTCACTTTTACCTTCTACTCCATTTGCGTAACAATGCAGTCTCTCACTCTTCCCCCCCTCTCCACATAATGTAGAGTTTAACCTTTGAGAGAAATGCTTTCACTCAACTCTCTCTCACTCTCCCTCTTCTTATTCAGTCTCAATCGCCTTGCATGAATCCCCCCCCTTCTGCACACACATACCACTCCAGTCAGACTGAATTAGCTGACCAAATCAATTCCCCTCTGCACCAATTCACTTGGAAATTATATCAAAAAAATCTCACTCTATCAGATCAATCACTCACATTCCTCCCCCTCCCACTCCAACCTCCTCAAAAAATACATGAGGCAAATAAATAAATAAAAAACGAGAGTCACCACCACTGATTGGGACATTAATACAAAAAAAAATCAGGGGGATATATAATCAACTTTATAGATTCATAGATCACCCCCAGATAGAATTTGTAGTATAATACATTTTGACTGAGAACCTTTGGAAAATTGAGAAAAAAATAAGAGAAAGAAAAACTTTCCCTTTCCACTTTGTTGTTAAAAGGGAATAAAATTGGGATTGAGGTTTTTAAAAGAGACAAAAAAGGGGGAATGTGTTTGTATAAAAAAAAAGAAATAGAAATTCAAGTTGAATTGAGGTAAGTCAAGTAGTTTTTATGAGATCCACATACATCCCTTTATTTCCCTCACCCAGATCTCACATCCCATATATAAAGAGAGAGAGAAAGACACACACACATATATGTAGGGGAGTCAATGATGGGAGACAATAAGTATGTTACTACAAAGAATGTACAGGGATGCAGGAAGTATTTAGACTGCCTCTTTACACACACACACAGACAAACAGTGGGGAGAAGTGAAAGAAGGAGAAATTCAGAGACAAGGGGCTAGGAAGCAGTTGAGAGAGAAAGTAGAGGGGAAAAAATAGTCGATATAATCATGACTCGAACATTTCCACAAGTGTGCGGGGCAATCTTTTTTTTCTCCTTCTTTTCTTTTCCCCCTTTTGCTTCTGTCTCCATTCGAAATTCGAGGTCTATTATAAGCATGGGGTTTTGAAGTGAGTGTGTGTGTCTAGTCTAGAGGTAGAGAGAGAGAGGTGGGGGTTCCGTTACCAAGAAGACGTGGAAAAAAGCGAAGTGTGCAAAAGACGAGGACTGGTACATAGGGAAAGACAGAGAGAGAGTAGCAACTGGAATAAATACAGTGACAAAGACACATAAAAAGCACCTTGGTGATGCATTACCTTGTACATGTTTGTGGACTACATACAGAGACAATAGACTCTTTCCCCTGTCTCTCTTTTTTCCCCTCTGTGTACAATATATGGAGCAAGGTGTGTATTGGTATGGGATTGGGTGCACATGCTCTAGGAAAAAGTAGAGCGCAGTACAGACACACACACACACACAACGAGAAGTATAGTGTAGGGTAAGCTGAGCTGGGAGAGGATATGGTAGAACAGTTGCATTGTTTAACTTGAGGGAAAAAAAGGCCATGTGCTTAGGCCAAGATGGATAGTGGGGAGAGTGGAGAGTGAAAGTGAGATGTGTAACAAAGTTGTGCTGTGAAAAGCACAGTGTGAGACGAGGGAGGAGAACCAACACACACACACGAGGAGCACACAGGGAAAAGAGAGGCGATGGCTGTAGGCTGTGACTTTATCCACGCACACACTCACACATCATACGGATAAATTGAGGATACAGAGACACACATACATACACCCACACACACACGGAGGAGTACGGAGGAATGGAGAGGCGTACAGTCTACGGACATTTATAGTTGAAAGAAATACTAGGGAGTTAGAAAGTTAGGGGAAATTGCGGTGGATTTCTTTCTTTCCTCAATAGACCGGTAAAAATCGGGGAAGAGGATCTCACAAAAACTCTATTATAGAAAAGAAAGGGATGGAGAAAGAGGAGAAGAGGGGAAAATAGAGAGAGAGATAGGTTTGAGAGTCTCGAAGGAGGATATGTGCGTGGTTTGTAAACTTGGCAAATCCCTTGGCCTGCTTGGGTGCTACTGAAATGCTACAAAAAAATCCTATCCTATTTTATGTACTTTCCATATACAGTGTGTGTGTGTATAGACAAACTCACCTATGAATGTATGTACTTTCCTGGAGAAAGTTTTTTTTAAAAAAAAGAGACAATTTTTCTACACACACCGAATCCACCATAATAGGAAGTAAAGTGTGGAGACAGAGAGAGAGAGACTAAAGTTGCCGTTAGCTAAGAAGTGTGGAGAAAGTCAAGGGAGGAGAAGTAAGAGAAGGAAATAATATTCATATGCAAATTGTCAGGAGCTTTAATGTATAAGAATATTATGGGAAGAGAGAGAGAGAGAGAGAAAGAGGTGGCTGGATACACAAAGTGAGAGCTTCCTCTAATTACAGGTTTTGTGGGGAAGCAAGCGTTCTCTCAGGGAGAACGTTAATGATGTGCTCAAAATTGTTATTACGATTTAACTATGCACACACACAAAAAAGTTGGGAGGGAGAGGGAGGGGGGAGAGTTGGTGCTACTCTTCTATTGTATCTCTTGTAGCTGTGTGTGTGGGATGTAGTGTATAATGTCAGTGTACAGACTGGGCTGTGTTATTGTGAGGATGTAATTACATGGGGTGTAATAGGGGTACACATTTGAAATTAGATGAAAGGAACAAGTAGATAGTTACAACCTCTCTTTCTTTCCCCGGTTGTATGTGTGTGTGTGCGTCTGCCTGTCTGTGTTTTCCTTCGCAAATAGCTCTAACCGCCATTGTAGATGGTTACATAGCTCAATGTTACAAACACACACACACACAAGTTTTAATACAGACAGTAGAAGGAGACGCATGTGTGTTTGGTCCCTCTACAAATCTACATGTACACACGTACAATATATACACACTTTATTATTCTCCCGTAAAACGGGCCATGGCATGAAGGTGCATTGCATCCGCCAGGACACACACACACGCAGAAAGAATGAGAGTGACTTTGAGAAGAAGACGCGGCGGGGTGGGAGTACTTGAGTTGCATGTTAAATGAATTTTTCCCCGTGTCCCCGTGGGGGCAACTTGGAGAGAAAAAGCGGTGGAATGAGTAAAAGAGTCATCCATGATCCTCACCACTATAAAATTAACAAACACAGCAGGCAGCTCCGAGTCCAATTTGTGTGTGTGTGTGTGTGTGTCGGGGACGAAGCTGGAAAGTACACAAACTCTCTCTTATATATCCATGTGTAATGTGTATACATGGCGTGGGAATTGAAACAATTCCTCCGAGTCACATCCACAATCATCGTTATGGGGTGATCCAGCCGAGTCCTCACTTAACTCGGGCATAATTAAATATTAAATATTGGAAATACACTTAGTCAACACAACCACACTCATTTACCTTTGTCAAGTTCAAGTCCACTTTCTTCTTTTTTGTTCTAAAAATACTTTGTACACGGTGTACTCGGGAGACACGCCGTTTTTGAAGATATATTACTCTAATATTTTATTCCTTATCGAATTTTTTTAAAGAAATACTCCTTTTTTTCAAAACTACACCCCTATTACAATTTTCTCATTAAATTTTAGGTGTAAATTTACAATTTTCATCTCCTTAACTTCCGGGAAAACAGACACACACATGGAGAAAGTGGATGGGGGACATGTTCCTTCCTAATTTTGTACTCAGTTGATTTATAGTGGACGGGCGGAAGAGAAGTCCAGTGAATCAACGCTGTTTGGTCTACACGGGTAAATAATTTGGTGCAATATTTATTCAGCACATTTAATAACATTGATTTTTGGGAAAGACAAGAAAACTTGAGGCGAAAAAGAAAAGGAAAATAGAGACATGATATACTATCCACTCAATAAAAATGTCTCAAAAATTTTCTCCCTTCCTAAAAGACCGTCCTGTCGTCTCATCCTCCCTAAAATTTTCATTATCATTTTCCACCTGAAGCAGAATTTTAACTTGCTTTGCTTTTACTTTCCTCGGGCCTCACATGGGAGAAAAAAACCCCATACAGGAAGTCCCAGCAGGAAATTAACTAAGACGGAGAGTCTAATCATTTGCATCTGTAAGAATTATACATGGAAGGGGGACGAGACAAGCACAATCTTTTTCCCCTTCCCTCACACACAAATACTCTAAAGCACAACACACAACTGCACTACACAGCCATACACACTCTTCCTCATCCTCTTTTTAAGTGTGTCACAAAGGATGAGCTATGGTCTTTCCATTAAACTTTGTATATATTTCCTTTTTCTCTCTCCGCTCTTCACTGTGCATGAAAATGTACGGTATACATGTATATGTATACTGGGGGAGATTGCTTACAAATGTGAATAACAACCACAATGATTTCTGTTCCAATCTGGTTCTCCTAAACTGGAGAAATTTTGTCTCCAATGTTTTTATGATAGGAAAGAACCCGGAGTAAAATAACACCCTGTCCTAAAAGTGCGCATTAGTGTTATACACCCACACAAGAAATGGGAGTAAATGGGAATAGCGCTGATTATTTATGTTTTCCTTTCCCCACAAATTTTCCACCGTACAACTTCACATTCAATGCCTGGCTGTGGATTTCCTAAATGGAAATCATGTTCAAGGCTGAGGGGTTATCTTGGGCTTTTCTTACGACATTAGATTTGAAGAAATTTTTTGGATTACGATTTTTAATATCTTTGGGAATGTTGCCCTACATTTGGATTAAATTAATGTTTTTGAAAAAGTATTTTTAATTTTTTTTATTCGAGGATTTCAATATTTTTAAGAAATTTACTGTATCCTAAAATGACCAGACTCACATCCCAGCTTCTACGGTATTTTGAAACCTGTCTCACTATTACAAGGTTTATAAAAGGAAAAAAGCAGCCCAAGTTTACACGCCTCGGCTCCTTTTTCCTTCTTCCTCAACCTCACGTCTGATCATCATTTTGAGCTCATCCAAGGAGAGAGAAAAGAAGGAAGGAGAAATTGAACATGCTTTCTCCCAGTAGGTTCCTCGTAGCTCCCCACTGCACAGTAGTAGTACTAGTAGAGTAAAAGAAGTATGTATGTCTACACTTGCATACAGTAAAGATGATGAGTTGTTGTTTTGTAAACAAGACAGGTTGCCTCCCTTGTTTTCAGCACGAAGATTTAGCAAGCCTCCCATCTCCTCTTCTCCCATACTATATTGTACGTATCTTATTTCTTCACACAGAAACACACATCACCAGTCTTCTTTCTTCATATAGACAAGTCTTTTTGTGTGTCCTCAGACAAAGAGGAGAAAGTGGGAGAGAAATGGAGAGGGAATGTACAAAATAAAGAGAATATCTAGAGTAAAGTCTCATGCACGGAATTTTGTGTGTGCGTGTGTATTGTATATGTGTGGTTGGTACACTCTGTCTGCTCCACTGCACCAGGGAATTTATCCTGAAAAGATCAGCCGTTTCTGATTGGCCATGTCGTTGTTCTCAGCAAATACCACCACTTTCTTCTTCCTTTCCCTCTCCCTCTCTTGTGTCGATCATCAATGCGGGCTTTGCTGTGACTATATTTTTTATTAAAACAGTCTTTTCTTCTCTTTCAGCTGGAACCCCAAGAGGAGGTCAAAAGAGAAAGCTTTTGAGAAGAAAAATAATTTCCTCCTTTTTTGAAATTTTATCTTTTCCTAGTATACTATAGTAAGGATAAAATATTTGTTGGGGTTGAGTAGGAAGTGGAAGAGAAACATGGGATCGGATAAAGAGAGAAGAGGGTAAAAATGAAAATTGGCAATTGAATAGAAAATAGAAATCTAATTCGGATGAAGAAAGGGAGAGACAAAATGTAATTTATGAGGATAGGAAAATGATAGAGAAAGTTGCATTTTGAGAAATTACCAACTAATTTAATGATCCGTTGAATGTTCTGATTTTAAAATAAGAGTTGAAAGTTTATTAAACACACATGTGCACATGCACACACAGAAGAAAGAAGAGAGGGGAGGGGAGAAATGAGAAACATGATTTTGGCAGAATTACAAAGTTGGACTGGCCACATGATAAATTTGGGCTATCTGTGACAGTAAGTGAATTATAACAGGTGAGTTATTTAGTTCACAACAGACCCTCTCTCTCTCCCTCTTCTCAACTGTACGCCATGTATACCTACAAATAGTGCTCCTAATCGGATCGGAAAAATCCGAATCCGATCCGTCGGACTCGGATCGGAACGGTCCAAAATCCGATCCGAAAGCGTTCGGATCAAATCCGATCGGATCGGAACGAACCTTGTTCCGATCCGGTATTTTCGGAACGGATTCGGATCGGATTCGGAACAACAAAATAAAGAAAGAACAAAGTTTAAAATAAATTTAAAACGAAAGTTTATTGACTTGTGGTCGCACCCATGTTAAAAACACGAAATTCAACCCAAAAAATAACATACAAGACAAACAAACCTTTTACTATAGAGTTTAGTGAACAGACCCTGCTTACTTAAAAAAAGGGTTACCCTCTTCAACCAAACACTATAGGTATACTTGCCACTTATAATATACCTTGTAGTATTATCGTGTTATTGACTTCAATGGTTAGTCATATAGCTACGACAGCTTATAGGCATATCTGCCCACAAGCCCACAGACTTCTAAGAATTTCTCGGGCAAAGACCCCTAGATATGAAGACGGATAACATGGATAGCGTTGTATGGGGCATAGTTGACCACAGCGAGTTTTTATTTTTTGAGATAAGGGAAAAGGGACCATCGATTAATCCTTCCTTATGATGTCCCTTTTTTTCTATTTGTACCCTATTTCTTT
>WJFB01002663.1:0-17539 GCA_009870185.1 Pygmarrhopalites habei
GACAGGGTACATGGTGACCTCCTCTGAACAATTCCAGTACAGTAGAATGATATCTCAGGACAAGTTGGAGAAGGCCTTTGGGAAGTCGTGTCAGAGACTGGCTGTCAATGGACCCTTTTTCATAATGCAGAAAGAAACAACATTCACAAATATGGACCAAGTTTTCAACTACACTATCAGTGTTCTCCTCATGTCATAGTGGAAATGTCATAGCATATCATACAATATGCATATGAAGGAATTTAATTGATTAAATTGACAGTAGCGAGGAATGGATTTTACTACCCTGGTTTAAGTGGACACATCCTGCCCTCACATATTGTATTGACATAACTTGTCTCAATATTATTATTATGATTTTATGAATGAACTCATACGTAAATAAATAAATTCATTCAAATAAAAACTTTTGTCAGTTTTCGTCAGTTATATTTGTTATCATTTTTGGTACTAAAAGTAGTGTGTGTCTACAATATTACATCTCCGCTTCAGTGTCCACTCCTCGAAAAAGAAGGATTTTGATTGGAGGAGAGGATATGAGTCTTTGACTCATTAAATAATTTTATCGATTTGTGTGCTCAAAGTTGGAAGGAAAAGTGATTCCAAGTAATTTGTAGTTCACCTGTTGACAATCGAATGCATTATGAACGCCAGGATACATTTATGTTGCATGTTAAAATAAAAGCTATGAAATGTCAGTTGTACACACAGTTGTGTACTGGACCATCAAAAACCTCGCATATTTCGATAATAGTTTTGAAAAACTCTTTCTCTCTCAATTTCCACTGTCATTATTTCACAAAACAAAAGAGTTGTGCAGTTTGATAGTTGATCCCTACAATTTATGAATGATGACGTCGAGGATGGGCTACAAAAAATGTGAATATTTGCGTGCGTTTGCGAACCTCTGTATAATTTGACTGAGTTTTCTCACTCAGCTGAAATAATAATTTCAATAAATGTCCAACGTTGTGCAAGTACTTAGTGAGGCATGAGAAGTAATGAGAACAGGTCTTTTTGCACACGGAAGTCCACTCACATTGTCCCCACACACAATGCATAATCCATCTACCTCTCTATAGTCGTTAAAACTCACAATTTTTCCTCGAGACAAAACCTGTCTGACTCACCTCATTCTTTTGCAAGTCACACTCTCAACCTTTTTCTCACACTGAAAAAATCCTCAGCTAGCTGTAGTGAGATGTGCACACACAAAAAATTCAATAATATCAATTCTGAATTGAATTTTCTTACCACGTAAAAATTAGAATTTCATTCTTCACAGTGGAATTTAATTCCATCTCAAAATGGTCGACCAAAACTCTTTTGGTGAGTTAAATACGACTGACCCGACGTTCACATTTAATTACACGTACTGTGGACCGAACTACGAAGAATTTTGGGAAACAAATTTCCCCGAGGAGAATGTACTCGTCGTTAACCTCATCATTTGCCTGTATGGGATTTTTACAAATGCCCTTTGTTTGATCGTGTTTTCTCGTAAAACAATGATATCACCCACCAATTTTATCCTCTCCGGAATCTCATTCTCAGATTTGATCGTAATGGCTTCTTTCATCCCAGTCTACCTTACCCGGATGGAATATTTTCGGATGAATTACCCACACGTTGAATCAATGGCGTATATTGTGTACTGGAATATTTTACAGGTAACTAATTAAGTATAAAATAAATTTGATTCACACTTTTTTGTTTTGAAACAAAAAAAAAATCTACACTGCTTAAAATGACTTCATCCAATCCAGGTGTTCCATGCAGTTTCCGTTTGGCTAACAATTCTTCTTGGGATATTCCGGTTTGTGGCTGTTCTGCATCCCTTTCAAAGCCTAAAAATGTTAACCATGCAGAGGACAAAGATTGCCATTTCCATCATTTTCATAACCGTTCTCATCATGAATATACCAACATTGTTGTCGAAAACCATTCAGAAGGTCAATCCTAGGACAAATTGTCGAGATGATGTCTACTGTCCACCCGAATCCAAATATCATGTAGTCTACAGTGATTTTGCCACGTCACATAGACATTTCCTTCGAAAATTCAATTTCTGGTATCAAGGGTGAGTATTATGTATGACTTAAATTAATTCCACTGGACATTTTCAGAGACATTTTCCAGAATGAATGTAAATAATGAGGATTTGATGATTTGACAATAGGCTTTGCAGTCGAATTCTACCCTGTATCATCCTTATCTACGTCAGTTTCCGTCTAATTGCAACAATCATGAAGAGTGGACAAGGTCGAAAAAAGTTGACCCAACATCAATCCACCTCCTCAACAAAAGCTGAAGGGATTACACCGACTGGGAATGGGACAAAGAAGGATTCTTGCAAAATCCGAAGAGTTTTCAACCGTGGAGGACAAGAATGCGAATGCCAATTTGACAAGACTACCAAAATGTTGACAGTTGTTTTGATGATTTTCCTCATCACAGAATTCCCTCCTGGACTCGTATTTACCCTTATATCCATTCGGTCATCGGAATACGCCCATGAGTGCATTCAACCAATTCGCTTTCTGTTATTGACCCTCATTTTACTGAGTGGAGCCCTCAACTTTGCTGTATACTTTACGATGAGCGTGAATTTTAGGGAAACCCTCAATAACATTCTTCACCGGAGAGGAGGAAGACGAGGAAGTGATGCGACCAAAGTGACCATGGACAGTTCCAGAGACAGAGAGAATTCTGGGGGTTCCAATACAAGTATCAAAACAATGAGTGTGTGATCAAGTGGACTTTTCAAAAATTGACGACAAAGGGCTAGAAAGAAAAGCTGATTCAGGAAATCATCAGTATGAGCCTCATCAGTGCAATAATGCAAAGGATAGTCACTGAAAAACTTAATGAGAAGGACCGTCAAATACTCAGTCTGGCTGTCCAGTTCAGTATTGTACTAGCTATAGTCACAAAAGAATGAAAAGACAAGCTCATAAATGTTTTTTCGAATTTGTTTCGAGTCGGTTCTCCCTGATTCACAGAACTTACACAAGAAAAAGATAATTCTGTATTAAAAAATGTCATTATTTATGAATATTTGTGATTGCAATTTCTTTCAATGCATAATCTTTGCTCAAGGTTTACATATTGCGTTAGGGACCTATTAACCAATCAATGAGGTAGGAATTGACCTTTTTCCTTTTAACAGTGCACTTGTTCCCTCCAGGGTTAAATTATTTGAAATAACGTGATACGAGAGACAAACAAATTTCTATCGATAAAATGAAAGAAAAATTTTATATTACAAACTTCAAAATGCAATCCGCATATATCAACATTCTAACTCTATAATAGTAATAATTTAATACATTTTGTAATCTAAGTTATTGTTGTAAACACATAATAACAAAACTCTTGCCTATTTATAAAAATAGTCTACAGAACATGTACACTGAGAAATACGTGTATTTGTGGTATGTTTGACCGGTTTGAGTTAAATTTGATCAGTAATAATAATATAGGTAGTGTACATTTCAACTTTGCTTTTTGTTCACAGCAACCTTACACCGTTAATAGTAAAAAGAAAAGAATTAAATACAAAGTTAAAACTCTTTGAGAAAAATTATTACTGATAGACGTTTGGAGATGATTTGAAGATGATGTTGTAATGTAGAAGGGAGATTATTTTTTCATTCCTTTTTGAACTTCATTGTGCGTGAAAATTACTTGCTCCGATATATCCTGTTGGCGGTAGTGGTAGTGTTGGCAATCCACAGTTTTCTGTTCCATTTTTGACCCGGTTCGATCCTCTTGCATTCTAATAACAGAGTAGTCAGTTACGTAATTGCATGGCATAAACTTCAGGATGGACACATCGTACGTGACGTGCTGCATTGTCTTTTCTCAAGAAGCCCTCATGACAATACTCACAATACACCTGAGAAATCAATCAAATTCGTCGCTCAAAAATTGAGACTAAAGAATTGACAAGTTTCTTTTTTCAGAAATTTTCTGTGAGTAAACACTATGAAAAGTACTAGAACAATACTGTCTAGTAGAAAGCGACTACAATGAAAACTGTCAGCACGAGCAACTCACAAAGAATTTTTTTTATAAACAACGGAGAGCACAATTACTAAATACTTGTAGACTACAAGTTGTAGTCTACTCTTGTCACTTTTAATCTTGCATAAAAATACTAAAGAGAGGTCAGAGAGATAGAGAGAGAGAGAGCTTCGGCTAGACAATGAGCCGTTAAAGTAAGTTTATAAGTAGTAAACTGTATGTCAATTAGTACGACATAGTTTTAACTAAAAATATATTCATTCACCTTGGGCTTGGGCTGATTTTGTACTGCAACTTCTCCATTGACAAAACTGTTGTTGTCACTGTGAGGGTTGTTGGGGTAGGTTACGGAGGGATGCACATTTGCTACGGAAGACACATTTACATTTACAAATTAATCTAAGTCAAGTATGTACAATCATTAATATTTAAAATGTATTTTTAACTAACCGATATGTCGCTTAAGGTGATCTTTTCGAGACATCTTCTTCCCTAATAAATATAAAAGAAAAGATCCAACACGTATAAGTATATGGAACTTTTTAAAATATTATTGTGCGTACTAGGAGTAAACAAAAATTAGTGCACTACCGCAGACATTGCAGGAATATTTTATCTGGCAGTGCACTGCTTCCTACAAAAAGAATAATCGTTCAAATTAACCATTCTCATGACTCATACTAGTACATACTGATTGAAAATTTCTATTCATTTGTTGATGTCAACTCACCTCATGTCTGATGAGCATTTCAAGAAAGTCACAGAAGGATAACAATGAAACAATGAAGGTTTGACAAAACATAAAAATATAGTAAATCATCATGTCACTTAATTAATTTAACATAAAGCTTGTATACAATATTTAAGTAATGAAATATGTACAAACCTCTTAAGGTGATCATTTCTCTTGAAGCTTCGATCGCAGTTATCGCATATAAAGGGATAATCACAGTTCTCCAACATTATGATTTAATCCTCTTCAAAATTAAAAGGTGATTGAGAAAAATTGGATCTCGTTGAATCAGTCACATCCAATCCTCCGATCACTAGAAAACAAGTAAGGCAGGTCCTGTTATATTAAAGCGTCAAATACATTAGTAAATTGTCACAATTCTATTTGTTTACCCCCCGTTGTGTGTGTATTTCAAAGTTGAGTGTAAAAACACGACAAACACACTAATACAGCTTATTAAAGTACTTAATGAGAACCAATGGATATAGAAAAAACTTACCTTATTTCTTAATGTGAAACTTTGTACACCGGTAAACTTAACTACAGAACAAATTGCAATTAACAAACAGCGAAAAGTGAAGCCAAACCTTTGAAACTTTTCCTCTTTAAATTTTCTCCCCTGCAAGGAACGCTGGAAGTAGAGATGCATTCAGACGTAGGGATGTGTGTGCAAGTTTTTTCCATGAAAATGTGTAATAAACAAAAAATGAATAGGTAGTCTAGTAATTTTGAAAGATCAGTACCTTGCGTAACTCACACATTTTTATTATTATTATAATTTAATACAAAAAGCATACACTTTTTACGAGCTTGCCTATTGTTTGATCTGGTAATGATGATAAGATCATCATAATTTAGAATCTTTTTGATAGTCTTTAAATTTGGTGTGCAGTTTAGAATTTTCAAAACAGTTCTTCTACCACCTTCCCAAGTGAATGATTCCAATTTTGGTAGAGAAAGTTTGTCACCCTCATTCCAATTAAAATCAAAGTCTTTAATTGACAGGCTTGTCAAATTTGGCAAGTCTTTGTGTAGAATTTTCCTAAATACACTTTTTGTTGTAAAACATGAAGGATCTGGTTTCTCCCTACTCTTTCTTCGTCCAGTCTTCCCTTGACAGTATAATGAAATATTTGACACCTCCAAACATTTTATATTCAATCCATTCAACTTGAAGAATCGTTGGGCTTCAACATTTCCTAAATTTCCTCCATGAAAAACAAAATTTGTACAGGGAAATAATTGTGGTGAAGATTTTAAGATTAAATCATTCAACTGTGCTAATTTGGGTAGAGTACAAGTCGACTCTTCCTGTTGTTGTTGATAACATTTTTCCTTTGAATTGTATTTTATTCTGACTATAGAATAATCTTGTTGAAGGATTATTGGTGACGACAAACTTTTCCACATTTTGCTAACAACTCGGCAACTCTTCAGATCTTGAAAATCCAAATATTTGAGGATCTCATGGACAATCTAATTTTTTAAATAACAAACAAAGGTGACATTTATTAGGACTGAGGTTTATCCTGAATCATTTGAACACGAATTTATTCATATACATTTTTAAAACCTACCAAAGGATTAAGTAAAGCCTGTCTCATCACAACTTTCTTTGCCTCCTCTTCTCCGTCTGTAGCACCAACTTCCGGTTCAATTTCTCCATCGTCAACAGAAGAGTCTTCTCTGGATGATAATTCCAATCGGGCCATTTTCCTGGTACGCATTGTCTATTAAAATAAATGAGAGAGATTTAGAGGAAATTGCAAAAATTATTGTTCTTCTTGTGCAAAGGTGGAACACGCATTACCGTAAAGTCGTAGTAAAGTCTTTCACTACACTGACAAGTCTATCAAGGAAAATCCAATCCAGAATAATTCCCAATTTTCTGTGGTTAATATTAACCACAATTACTGTAATACAGGAAGGAATAACACTCTATTTTATAAAATTTTTTACATGAAAAGTTTGCTCGTTCTTTGCCTTTGGCAAGAGTTTAAATGTTTGTTTTCTCTCCACTGTTATCTAGACTGAAGTGCGTCTTCTTCATTCTTAAGTGACCCTGTCTCAGGGTCCCTGAAGGTCATTCATTTTAAAATGCAATAATTTAAATAATTACATGTATTTACAAGCTAATTTTTTCTCTAATTAATTTGTCACAAACTGTTGTATTGCTTAATTTTTAATTGGTGTCTTATAATTAGCAATTAGCATCCATTAAGATTAGCGTTATTTAAAATAACTTCTTTTGTCCTATATTTTATGCAATGACTTGTGACAGGTCCTTGTCAACCTCATTCTCTCTCCAATTGAGTCCAAGGCAATTTCCAGGAGTGAAAGGGAAAGTCTAACGGAAAGTCCTTCTCAATGTTTGCCCACTGACACCCTACTCTAATTTCTAAGGCTTTTGTTGGTGCCCTTAATCCCCCTTAAATTGAAATCACACACACACACACACATCACTACAACAGCTAATTCATTGACTGTAGTCTTCAAAATGGTGTCAATGTTTGTCACATATCCTGTCTCCCCTTTTACCTACTCAAGTACACATTTGGCCCAGATTTTCTCCATTAGTGTCAGCTATAAATACAAAAGGATACGTTGAGTCCCTACAAAATTCAGGGTCCCCACAAACACACACATCCACTTAACTCTTACAATTATTATTTACTCTTTACCATCATCATCCTCCATTGTCAGTTGTTATATTATGTAGAAGACAGAGTTTAATGTCATCCTCTCCTTTCTCTCTCTCTCTCTCTCTCTCTGCTCATCCTCTCGAGACTCCGTCATGGATCAATAAACCTTTGTCTATTTTTTGCTACTGTCAAGTTCAATCTTGATTATGACTGATTTAATTACGAATCATTTGTACCATTGTTAGCTCTTCTCTACTGAGACCATACCATAAAAAATTGTCTATAAAAGCCGTTGTAAAGGGCGAATCATGACGATGTACTCTAATACTAATATTGACTACATAATATATCCAATGACGCCAAAAAGTTTTGTCAAAGTTGTTTCGAATGATCTTTTTACCTTTGTGCTTCACTTTTTACAGTTCAAACACACACACACACACAAGGTAGAAGGGAGGAGGAGGAGGTTTTTTGGCCATTGCATTGTGTATTGTTGGTTGGAAGACGGTCGTCGTCGTCGTGAGTTGGCTGCAGGGAATACAAATTGCCTGCCTATGCAAATGAGGAGAGAAAAAAGATACTCAAAAAGATTGAGAGAGACAGAAGAGAAATTTTTTTCTGTTGAGCCTGTTCCTTTTTATTCTTTTCCAATGCATTTTCATTATATGACGATGATCCTTCTGCTCCTTCCAGAAGCCAAATCATCTGTGTGACTGCATACAAGAAGTCAAGTCAAGAGATGGCCAACAACAACAGAGAGAGAAAAAAAATAGAAAAGAATTCCATTGTTGCAGTGTTTACTGTGTACATGTGTGTGTGTGTGATTACTATCATGTTTTCTCAACATCAACATGTTGGTCATGATGAACAGAGAGGCAGGGAGAGAAACACAACAATAGAAATCTTCATTGCTTAGCCAGTCGACTGGTCAGTCACTTGGCCTGTGGGTCTGTAGGTAGTCGAAAAAAATTGTGGTGGTTATCGCCCTATATCCTCTTCGTCCCGTAAGACACACGGCCAGCATCCTCTCTGTCTTTATACCATTCTAATTTTATAAATAATTTCATTAGGGAAAGTTCCACTCCACACACACGCCACACACACATACTCATCTCATTCTCTACTTTCTGTGGGAAGGAACACCTCTTCTCTCTCTCCTCTCCTCTTGAGGATCACTCATTCTCAAGGCCCCCCAAACCAACTCTCACCATCAAGGTAACTACCAAATTTCTCACTAAAAGTTGTCCCGAAAATATTATTCCCAATTAATTTTGTCCCTCTTTCTCTCGCTTTATATATATCTACACTCTCTCTCTTCCCTCCCTTCCTCATCTAATGCATGCAATTGTGTGTTTGTGAATTTACAATATGAAAATTATCAGATGGATTTTTTTTAAAAAATGATGTGTGATTTTTGAAAGATGGGACAGTCTACTCCCATCTCAAATTGTCCATTTGGTCTACTCACAGTCCTCCTCCTCTCCTTGTCCCTGACCCTCGTGACAAGTCAAGATGACACATCACCCGGAAGGAACAATTTAAAACCCGATTCTCAACAGATTGCCAAATTATGTAAGGATAGACCTGAGGGGGAGTACTTTAGATTGACTACTGAGGGTGACTGCAGGGATGTGGTCAGATGCGATCAGGTTAGTTTTTTCTTCAATTGATATGCTACTAATTACAAGTCAATAACTCTTTAAATTTAATAATTGAACTAATCCAGGCTGGACTAACTGGAGCTATCCGGTTGGCTGGGGTAAAGTGTCCCAATGGACTCGCCTTTGACATCAGCAAGGTATTAATTTCTTGTTAAGATTATGTAATCAAATTTCTTACTGGAATTTAGACAAAATTTTCCTAAAAATTCATGATTCGTTTTTTTCCCACAGCAAACTTGTGATTGGAAAGGGAGGGTCAAAAATTGTGATAAATTGGAAAGTAAGTGCATCTGTATGTAGCTAAAGCCTTATTTTGAAGGTCTACTTAAATGATTGTAATCTGAGGAAATCAGTGGTCATTTCTAAATTAAACAACATTACCAATTGTAACGACAACAATGCAATGCCATAATCAAAGCCACATTGAGATGCAATATTGACCTCTCTCCCTCTCTTTGTTTGTGTGTGTGTGTGTGTGTCTGTAAAAATGAAAGCTGCTCACACACACACAGTCTCATGTGCAATGCTGTAATTGTCAATAATTGCTGTGTACAATTGGCAATTGTTCAGATTTGCATTCTTGCAAATTTTCTTCTCTGTCATCCTTCCCTTGTGATTCTTGTCCATGTGTGTGTGTGCTCTCTATTGCATGAGATCAATTATAATGATCCTGTTTCTCCTTCGTTAGCTGACTAATGATGTTACCAAATTAAAGTTTGTGAGGCTGTAATTTAAATGAAGGTCTCCTTTACTAATTCCGTGTTGTTGTGTGTACAAATAAATTCCAGAACCCCGGAAAGTCCTTCCAAATTTGGTGACGGACGAGCCGGTGTGTCCAAATGGGAAACTTCAATGTGGAAATGGAGAATGTATTGAGAAGGCCCTCTTCTGCGGTAAACAACCTGAAATAATTATAAAGCACTGAATGATTAAAGATTGATTAAAATATTTTGACTTTTTCTCAACGATAGATGATAAACCGGATTGCAGTGACGGATCAGATGAAAATTCATGCAGTAATTTGGCAATTTAATTAATATGGAGATCCCTTGATTATTATTTTCTTCAAATATGTTGATTATTAATTATGTTAATAAATTAGGTGTGGAGACGGATCCAAACAGAGCACCAGAATGTGACCAGTCTCAATGTGTACTGCCCGACTGTTTCTGTTCCCAAGACGGAACAAGGTAAAAACTAATTTACAAATATAAATTGTCAAAATTTATATAGACATTAAACTAATTCACAAATTAATTGTACAAAATTTACAGAATCCCAGGAGCCCTCGAGCCAAACTCCGTTAGTTAATCATTTGAACAGTTTATGATAACAAGGAGGAGGAAAAATAAAACAAATCTGTGAGTAAAATATGGTAGATAAATTGTAGAGTGATTTTGACAGGTCCCCCAGATGATCAGTATTAGTTTCAATGGAGCCATCAACGTGGACAATGTTGACCTTTATGCAGACATCTTCAATGGACTTCGACAAAATCCAAATGGTTGTCAAATCAAGGGAACTTTCTTCAGTTCTCACAAGTACACCAATTACTCCGCAGTCCAGGTGAGTTCAAGTTAATTAAACACTAATTCATTCAAGTAACAGTATCATATTGTGTCAATCCTCCATAATACGTTGTCACACTTTCATTCAATCAAAATTTGATCATCAAATTAATGACCTTTGTTTTTTATGCAATTTTCCAGGAGCTTCACAGACAAGGACATGAGATTGCCTCCTTCTCAATCACTGTAATTATCAATTTCTTTATATCCTGAAAGTCCTGAATCATGTAATTGTCAACATTAATTCGCAATCTTTACACAGAACAAAGATGATCCCAATTATTGGACTGAGGGGACTTACGACAACTGGCTCGCAGAAATGGCTGGCAATCGACTCATCCTTGAGAGGTCCGTTACAGTGCAAAATACGTTCATTTATATTTTAAATAGAAAAACAATTAAACAATTTTATTCAAACGCAAACACTAGATTCGCCAACATTTCTGACGGAAGTATAATCGGTGTCCGAGCTCCCTTCCTCCGAGTCGGTGGCAACAAACAATTTGACATGATGGCAGATCAATTCTTTGTTTACGATGCCTCTCTGACAGCACCCCTTGGTCGAGTCCCCATTTGGCCATACACCCTCTACTTCAGAATGCCACATAAGGTAACAATAATACCAATATATAATGATAGAAGGACTCTTGAACTCACTGCGGTGCGGCATTGTCCAAGAATATTATATATAATTTCTACACATAAAACTTATGTAATTACATTGAATTCATTTAAGTATGTAGTTTATAATTATTGCAATTATATTTTTACAGTGTCACGGCAATGGTCAAAACTGTCCATCCAGATCTCACGCCGTCTGGGAAATTGTGATGAATGAGGTAACCATCTACCACTTTAATCCACTTCTGTGCCCTTTACTGTGTATTAAGTATACCTTAATATTAATTAATTATTAGTTGGATCGACGAGATGACCCTACATTCGACGAATCCCTTCCTGGTTGTCACATGGTCTCTTCCTGCTCAAATATTTTGACCCCAGATCAATTTGGTCGTCTTCTCCGACACAATTTCAATCGGCACTACTCTACAAACAGAGCACCATTGGGTCTTCATTTCCATGCTTCTTGGCTCAAGTCGAACAAGGGATTCCGTCAAGAATTGATCAAATTTATTGAAGAGATGATTGCCAAGAATGATGTGTATTTTGTGACGATGCTCCAAATCATTCAATGGATGCAGAATCCAACAGAATTGACCGCCCTCCGTGACTTCGCAGAGTGGAAGGAAAAGTGTGATGTGAAGGTAATTAAAGTCACTAATTAATTCATAAAATTAAGGAATTTTGTCTTAAAAATGTTTTATTTCCTACCAAAGGGACAACCCTATTGTTCACTGCCCAACACCTGTCCCCTCAGCACTCGTGAGCTCCCTGGAGAAACTTTGAGACTTTTCACTTGTATGGAGTGTCCAAGGCATTACCCTTGGATTTTGGACCCTACTGGGGATGGAGGCTCATTTTGAAGTCCCTTCAAAATACAAAGTAAAATCAACCCTCACAGTATAAGATACACTCCTATTTTGACCAACTTGTTTTGAGAGTGTGTTTGTGTGCATTCTTTTTTATATTTTGTACATTTTTATACTTTACAATCATCTTCATTATTATTGTGCCCATCAAATAAATTTGTCCGTCTAAAAAAAGATATTTTTGATGCTGTGTGACAATGGCAATTGGTATGATGTATTTAGGATGTGGATAAGAGCAAGGAGGATGTATTCATGAAGATGATTGAGAGTATAGTTTTTTTCAAATTCCGATCTGCATAGAAGAATGCCCCGACGTTGACCCGGATGGGTCTCATCCCTTTCAGTTGCCTTTGAAATAGGAGATTTTTAATCTGACTGAGTTGCCATGATTTGAGAACTTTATAGGACGATTCATAGATCTCGCCCATATTCTCAAACAAATTGGTAAGATGGTAGGAGAGGATGAGGGCAACTGATCCTTGTTGGACTGCCCGTGACCCGTCCAGTCGGACTGACCCGTAACAACTGAGAATTACGGCCATGACTAATACCGTCTCATACATAGCATTCGTAGTTGACCAGAGATAATTCGAGAGACTTTGGATCACTCCCAAACGACGGTATTCAGTCACAAAGGATGAGGTCATGTAGGGCCCATGAAATCCTTCCTTAGCTGTTTCACTGGAAAAATTTGTCATTGTTATCTAAAAAACATTGATAGTCAACAACTTTGACACACAACTAAAAGGATAAAAGTTACCAGAAGTTGTGAAGAGTATTCCTGACAACGGTCACATGACACATCATCGAATGAGCGTATATAAAACAGGTCCCATACATGTGAAGCCACACTTCAAGGTGGAAGAGAACAAAAGGGATCATCATCAAAAATCCAGGAGATTCTTCTGATTCCGTCACCATGGATGACAAGAAGTAAGGTTGATAAGGTTTCTCCAGGAGGGACAATGTGTCCAGGATGAGTATGAGAAAGATTGATATTGTTAGACTTTTGAGTTGCTTATAGCAGTCGACAAAGGATTCCAGATTGTTACCACTCAATCCTGATCATATTCAATCAAGAAGAGTTAGTCAATTATTTCATTAAATCTGTTTTTGAAATTAGATTTTATTCCCCCAAGAACCTTTGAATTGTTCAGAGTGTGTGAGGAAACTGTTGATCCAGCGATGATGTTGTCCATATCTTTTCCAAATACTCCATTGAATCGGGATGAGAAAGGAGTAGGCACACCAAATATAAGCTGCACCCATAGCCTTTGGAGAATAAATCCCATTTTTTCGATCATTCCTAGGGGCAGTGAGGACTAGTCGAATCCAGTTCGAAAAGACAAAGACGAGATAAGAAATGTAAATGACGCTATGAGAGATACAAACAATTCTTCGTTTTCCACTCGCAATGAAAGTGACCCATTTCCCTTCTGGTCCTCCTCCTTTGTCATTCCATTTGTATGGAGTGGAACCAAAATACTCAGAATATTTCAGACCAATTCTCAAACATTTTTTGGCTCCACTAGACAGCAGTTTGTCACTAGCCATTTTTAGCGAAAGAACAGAGGGAGAGGAAGGTATCAGTACAATAGGTCCAAAGCCACTAGAACCAATCCATTAGGTCAAATGGACACTAGCAGATTTCGATTTTGACTATTCAACCACGAATTTCTCAACAACGACGGAAAATATTAAATGTCAGGGCACGTAGTTGAAGTGAAGGAAAGGGTGAATAGGATATCCTGCTGATCCTATTGGTGTCAAAATAACTGACCAAATGTACAGAAACGTGTAATTATCTTCAGTACTCCCAGGAATCATAACACTATAATAAAGTAAATATTATTTACAAAACAACACAACCACAAGGACTTTGTATGTGATTACAGTGAACACTACACTAATGATATGGGTGTCATTCATATACCAGAGTTACGAAAGTGTAGTAATCAATTTGATCTATAAATACATAATTAAAGACGTCACTTATTATTCCACTGCATAAGTTTGCTTTCTCTCGGATGCTCAACCTCCCTTAATAATATGACACGAAAAGTCAAATTATACGCTTACATTTATTACTGTAAAGTGTATACATGAGGAACTATTTAAATATTGTAAAATAATTTTAATCAAATAGTGGTAGACACCATGTTACATCCACTGAAAAAAGCAAACTGAGGAAAAAATCTCAACATAAAAGTAATCCTAAATTATTCATTTGGAATACCTAGTAGGAACAACAACGTCAACTATCGTTATAATTATGTAGCTTCTACATATACTCCAAACAAACATATCTTAAATTACTGTGAAATGAAGTGAAATCTATTTCCTGGATATCTTGGACTTTGTTGGAGATCCCTTTGAAGAATTTCGTGGCCGCTTCTTGTCATTCCTGCTTTGAGATTTTTCAGGGCCCTTCTTACTGTTTTTCCCTCTGGGGTCGCTTCTAGATAATTTACAAAATACACATTACAAAAATTACTAAACTCATAATTATATAATACGTTGTTGTTGAAAAAGACTGATAATAATAAATGATGAAAAGTACCCTTTAGGATTTTTTGCAGAAGAATGTCCTTTTCCCTTGTCCCGATGAGATGACGTAGGTGCAGGTCGTTTACCTCCTTTCTTGTGTGTGTATTCATCTTGGAAATATTTCGGATTCATGTCAGCCTCTGCAGCTTCGGCTTCCAAATCTGACCAATCTTTTCCACTCTCATCGCTACTGTCATAATCTATATGCACATATTTTTCATGAGTTAGACATATGACACTAAAATTAGTTTAATTGGAAAATACAAATCAGTAATAATTTCGTACCTTCTTCCTCATCATCATCATCTTCATCAAACTCTGACAACTCTTCGGAATCAAATTCTTCTTCGGATGTCCCCTCATCCTCATCCATATTGAAAGTCTCATCCCCATCGTCTTCGTCCTCATCAGCATCTCTAAGCTCAGTATCAGACTCTGGTTCCAAAAATGTCCAACCACCACTCTCAAAGAAACCTTCAGGATCATCAATGATAGTCTTCATAATTTTAACCCAGTTAAGAGACTGAATTCCTTCTGTATAATGAATCTGGCAAGAACTGCAAATATAGAAAAAGAATTATCAAAACACAATCAATTCATTTTTCCACAAAGCTATTTTATTTCTGGTAATGAAAACTCACTTGAGCCAGTTCTTCACATGATCCAACATATGCATGGGAATGGCATTAATCATCGACACTTTTCGAGAGTAATTCTTGAAAATAAAGACCATATCAAAGTTCTTTAACTGAAATTGTACTCTCTCAAAATGCACAAACTCCAAATCTTCCAACGTAATCACGAATGGAGGCTGCAAAAACGAAAATAAAATTGTTGTTTACTAAAACCACTATAATTAATATTTTATGAATATACGAAACATTCAAAATCCTTTACACACCCAGTCAGTCAGGTTCATCAAACATCCAGATGCAGGTTGAAGTAAAACAGTAGCTCTGTGTGGAGCTCCAGAAAAGCCCAAGTCACGGAAAGGACTGTCAAACTCTACGTCACCCTTGGTCATTGCCTCAACCTTGTCACAAAATGATTTGAATGCACTTGTCAATTTGTGACGCAATTCTCGTTCAGCTTGTTCTGCTGCCAAATCATCTCGATCGTGCATGTGTTGATGTTTTCCCAAGTCCGTTGTGATCTCCCCTACTTCCGTGTAGAATTGAACATCAACATGTTTCTTCTTACCAAACATGACAGCATTCTACAAAAAAATATATTGAAAATTAATAGTCTCAAATTAGATAAAACTCTTTCTCTCGAAATCTCTGCTGCAGAATTTCTAGAATAAAAACAAAAATGTGTTTTCATGTGTCTTACCTTCAAGTGGAAATGGAGTAAAACATTCAATTCAGACTCTGCTGGCTGGAAAATAGCATGACGAATGTTGTTGTACAAAATATCCACCTTGTCACCCCGGATTGAAGTAAATCTGAATCCATTGGTATGAGCCTAAGAACGAGTAAATACAAATATTATTACGAAATTATTGATTGTAAATAAATGAAGTTCATGTAGTTTCTCATGAATAAAAGTATGATACCTCCAGAATTCCACTAGTTCGTTGCTTTACAATATTTGGTTTGATGTACAAGTCCTTGAGTTTCGGATTTCCCTTGCTTTGTGACAAAACCAGTGAATCTTGTGTAACCAATCCCTCCTTTTCCCTTTCTTCAGCCTCTCGAGTTTTGAATTTTTTTTGAACTTCTTTAATGTATCGGAAAGCTGTATTCAAATTTGAACTTGCAGCTGAAAGTTCACCTGGTTCCTTCACATTTGTACTCCTGTATGTTATCTAGTGCACACAATAAAAGTGAAATTCATATGTTGAACCTTATATTATTTCGCAAAACATAATCTTTCATAGAACAACTTACCTCTTTGACAAATGTGGCCTCTGGATTAGCAAAAGAACCTTCTGCTCTGATGATGCTACCTCCAGGATGAAAAAAGTTGATACGTAACTGAAAATACAGAAATATAAATTACATAAAGACTGACTTTGGCAAAAAATTAAATATTGTCACTGATTTTGAATACATCCTTTTATAATTAATACTTACATAAGTGTAGTCTCCTTCGATGGACTGCGAAATATTCTTTATGGCTGAAATGTGAAACGGTACAGACGTACCGAATATCGGGAGTATAACTGTTTCATACTTCTGATCTAGAAAAGGGAAAGAGTCATAATTATGGAATATAATTCTTTAGCATGAAAATCAATTATGAGCTGTGAGAGAGAAAACACAAAACAATTGCACTTACCAACAAAAATTTTCAAAAGTTCAATTTCTTTCTCGTTTGGAATTTGATTTGCATTTTTGTACGAGACATTTGATTTTCGTACTTTTACAACATCCTTTCCTCCCTTCTGCTGTGCTAACCGATTTTTGGCCGCTTCATTCAGTGAGGCAGCAAGTTCCTTTTGTTGTTCCTTTCTCTTTTGTTCCAAAGTATGGTCTTGCTAAAATATTCACAATAACAATAAATTAATAATAATAATACCAAATATACTATACTATGTACTCTATACAAATTCAGTAAAAGTATATTTACCCGAAGTTTTGAGTCCAGGATTGTACTACGTCTTCCACGTCCAAGAATTTCATTAGCTTCAGATTCGTTGTCCTTTTCATTCTCTTCCTCCTCCTCATCATCTTCTTTCAAAAATATTCCAACTGATTTGACTAGCCTTTTAGTGACGAATATGGCTGTAGCAGGAGCTTCCTGTGAAACAATGAACCATCATTATAAATTATTCAAAACTTAGTAAAAGAATTTTAAAAAAATGAAAATAATAGTCTCACATCATTCACAAGGACAGTGTCACCAATGAACAAGGCATACTTTTTACCCC
>WJFB01002664.1:0-17527 GCA_009870185.1 Pygmarrhopalites habei
ATTTCTGCGGGAAATATGAATTTCTAGGGTAGTTGTCACAAACTCTGAAAAAGATCGACAATTTTGAGGATTTTCATGGACAAATGCATATATCCCACTGGGTAGGCCCGGTCAAGGGTCTAAATAGTTGCCCCTTCATTATGTCTAACAGAATTTGACCTCAAGAGTCCTTGAGTCTCCGAAATATTGAAGTGAGCGGAAAATGAAGTCTCCCAGAATCACCCTGTCCTATAGTTTTCGAACACTTCTTTTTACATTTATTTGAAAAAATCGTGTTCCCGCCATCGGATTTTGGTCATTATTGGCCACAACACATGACACTAAGTGCGTCATCTGTCCTGCAACTATCAGGTCATGGGATGAAGGGGTCACAAAATGACGGCCCAAAAACAACATGTCCTATAGTTTTCGAACAGTCTTTATTGTTATTTACAAAGTCAAATTATTTCCCATCTAATTTAAATTACACCTTCCACTACGTTACCCAAAGCAATATACTACTAGAATACAAATTACCAATTAGTTGCACATTATACTACAAAGCGTACCAAACAGAGCAAGGTTGAATTCACCTCACATCGATCTCATTGATGAGTCATGACTGTCATGAACTACAAAATAAATTTTCTAATTTGCAATTTGATGACTACAGACTATTTAATGTTGTGACATATTTTACAACGGCTGAAAATGATTAAATGGGAATAAATACTCTCACATACTTTTGTACATTTTTCCAAAGGTGATAGATTGGAAATACGCAAATATTTTCACAAATGTATTAAATTGTGACAACATCAATTCACAGCATAAGAAATATACAGAAGGTTATGAAACTACTTAAACAAAAACAAAATGCAATGGAGAAAAAGATTTGAATGGGAGAGTCTTTTATATTAATAAGATACTAACAAAGTGAGATAAGTTGAGTTGACATGAGTTTGAGAAACTTTTAGGAGGATCGATGATGGTAAGTAAGCAACAATACTACATTCAGACATCCGGTGTCGAGTATATGACACACAAACAGTACACACATACCGAGAACCAGGATAACGAAAAAGGAGCTAAGCTAATAAACCTGTAACAGAAAAATCATCTTGAAGCTTCACACATGGGCAAAGGAAAAAAGAGTGTTGAAGATTGTCCCTGTCAACTTTATGCTCATAAAGACCTTCTTCCTATTATGAGTTTTTTTTCTTCTTTACTTTTATCTCATCACACATAAGCACACACAACTCTTTGAGTGTCTCTCTACAACTCACAACAGCATTGACGGTGTTGAATACACATACACGTTTTGCTTACTGTCTACTCAACTATGTGGAAAATAACAGCATAGGTCATATCATTATTATTGACATGTGACAAAAATTAGTGTAAATATTGTCCAATAATCTTACATTATTATTTTCAAGTTTCCCATTTCATTGAATTAATCACATAGAATTTCATAGCAAAATACAAAAACCACCAAAAAATAACTACATATTCCACTTTTAAAAAAAATTAAGTGGATATTAGTTTCCATTCGGTATCACGAAATATTTTGCTCTACTTGAATTGCACATCAGTTTGTATAGTATGCAAGGCATGATTTCAATTCACGTCATACGTTCCTAGATGCAAAAAATGCAAAAAGAAGTTATTTGTTATCATCCATCCTAGACAATATTCAACTATAGAGATATATCCATTTAAGTAGATACATAAGATTATCATTAACCGAAGAGCCTCTTTTATAAAAATACTCGACACGATAATATGAATTCATTAGCATAGTGTGTGTACAAACTGCATTATTAACTAGCTTTTTTTAAAAGTTTCATATCAAGTACACAACAGCGTTGGGGAAGTAGTTTTAATACTATGATATCATGAATAATTAAATATGAATTATATAATGTGTTGTTTGTTAAAACACACACATTTAGAATTCCTGTTCAAATCTGACTGGAGACATTCCAAGGTTAAGTATAGGTTCCTTCAACAAACACCACATCTGAGTAAATCTTAATTTAGATCCTACGACTAGTCATTCTATAGTGATTCATGACATGATTTAATTACATGACATATTCTTATTTGAAATCAAAAGTTGTCTAATTGTCTCTTTCATCGATTGAGAACACAGTTACTACACTACAAGGGTGCATTAAATTGACCAGCACCAACAAGAAAGACAAAAACAGAAGCACATCAAAATGAAAGAAATTATTAGATAAATCATAGTTGAAGGTTTCAAACTCTCGATTCAATCAAAAAGCACGAGACTAGATTTTTGACACGAAAACTTCATTAAATAACGACGGATATACGATGAAATGAAAGCCGTCAAGCAAAATTATTGATTACTGAGTTCGTTCGAGACATTTTTCTTTTCTCTTCCACTCTCGAGTTGTCAATTTTGGTATGAGAAGAAGTATCAGACAACCAAATAAAATGCGAATTGGAAAAAAAAAGTTTTTTGAGAATAACCTGAAAGCCCGACAACGGCCACGTTAAACACGCGTGTTGTTGAGTCACCCCTCCTTGACATTTGAGTATTTTATATGTATAAACAGATTTAATAAATAGAAGACACTGGTTTCCCAACTTGTCGTCTCAACAATTGCTCCATTTTCATCTTCCGTATGATGTATAAAAATTCGAAAAACCGGTTCAAATATTTTGTATAAAAACAAAACTGAGAAACTTTTTCTTGTTGTTACAAAAATTTCTTTGAAATCTTTGATGTAACAATAATAATGAAATTCCTTTTTCTCCGATTAGATTCACACACAGCAACAAGAATTTGTAACAATCGGATTCACATTTTTTCACAAATTTCTTGCTTTGACACTTTGGAAATTTTAATAATTATCAAACTCTTCGCCGTCATGCTGCCACTGTACTGGAACAGAACAAAATACACTTTGACAAACTTTGTTGTGTGAATTTTCACAGCACACCTCACCACACTTTTGAAAGAAAGAAAAGCTGATGACTAAGAACACCGACACTTGTTCTGGTATCTGCATCGATGTGTGGTAACTTTTCTCCGAAATCCGCATAGAATTTTCCGTCTCTCTCTCTCTTGGACCGTGGAACTGGAAAAAAGGAGACAAGAGAGAATCACCTGCAGGAACATAGAAAATTAATATCACTTTGAGAAAATGTAGTTGAAGACACAGTAGGATATTTTTGTCAATGTTGTTATCGAAAACGAGTGAGAGACTTGTCAAAGGAAGAGTTTACAAAGTGTAATAATAATGGTCGGTTTTTTTCTTGCCTGGTCATGAGATCACCACCGTCAAGAGTATTAGCCGTGTTTAGTTGCATCAAAGAGTGTACTGTTCACAGAAAACTTGTGCTGTTGCTTCAGTCTTCTGCCTGGTATTTCTCGGGAATCCGGGCTTCTCCGAGAGACCGAGAGACAACGACGGGATTGTGAATGTGTATTGATTTTTTTCATAGAGAGACATAGACAAAATATCTTTCCAATGGTGTCGGGAAAAGGAGAGGTTATCTCAAAAGTTACAGTCAAACTTTGAGCGAACGCACAACGTCCGACATTTCTCCAAGGAGAAGGTTTCAACGACTCTATTTTATTACTGTTCAGTCATCACACGGTCTGGCTGGACTAATGACTGTAAACCCATTTAACACTTTTTTAGCTCACATCAAAATATTTTGCACTCTTTAACCATTAACCCTCCCCTCGCCAGAAGATGTACGGCATCCTAATACTTTTACTTGACTTTCTCCACAGTTTTCTCCATTTCCCAGATTCTTTGTCTTTTCCTCAGTTTCAACTTTCCATCTCATTCTCTCTCTCTCTTCTAACGAAGTTTTCATCTCAGTTTCTCTGATTTATAATCCAAGTGTCAAAGCATGGCCATAAAATCATACCAGCCTTAACCAATTTTCTAGCTAGCATTCCGGGTAAAGTTTATGCTTATACCCCCAGATTGTGATAAGCGTAGATGCACACGCATCTACGAGAAAAAAAAACCTTTTCTCCACGACCACGACCTTGCAACTTGCAGAAAAAAAGGAAAGGCTGCTGGATTATTTCACACACCCGATTCTCTTGGCACACACACACACTCACTCTGATCTATGTAGGTAGTTACAACAGAAAATTTGACGTACAGAAAGATATTTTATTTTGTGCGTTTTACAATAATGAATATACCTACATATATATCCGTTAGACATGTGAGAGACCCTGGAAATATTTTTTGAAAAAGAGAGAGAGTACGATTCAACGATTGGAATTGGGATTTTATGTTATTTACACTGAGGGACAGAGTCGACAAGAGAGTAAGTAAATAGAGAGAAAGTGAGAGAAAATAATAATTAAGATTAGACTAGGGTAGTACATTAACCTTGCCATGAGGATGTGAGATACGGTCGTTCTGGAGGGATAGGAAACCTATTCCTATTTTCTCCTAATGGTTGGCAGATTCAGGAATTGGAAGGAAATTTTTACCCAAGCTCTGCTCTTTTTTTCTCTATCTTTCCATCTTTCTCTTCTTCTTCTCTCCAGAAAAAGACACAGAGTGAAAGTATGATAGGATGGAGTACAACCATTGCATTTCGTTGGCTTGCAAGCAAACTAACTTAGGTGCAGTTCACCCCTGACGCTGTATCAATGCTTGCTCCCTCTGCTTTAATACAGGCATGATGTGTCAGGGGCTCTCTGCACATAAGTTATTTTGCTTGCAAGCCAGCAAATTTTGTGTGTGTACTGTACTGCTTACCATGACTTACTTTTAAGTCCCACAAATCTTGTCGGATTAAGGATCTAGGCAGAGTAAATGGGCTGCGGCTGAACGAGAATGAGTTGAGACTATATTCTTCTCTCAACTAAATGATGTATGCGTATTCCACATAGGTATGGTGTATACGTACGTACAAATACCCATGAAATGCTCTTCATTCACTTTAAAACAGAGTCATAGTCTGTTCGTTTGTGTGTCTGTGTACACACACACAACTCTCTAAAAACTCGGTTCTCTCATTCCTTCCAGACCATCTTCCCCTGTACCTAATTCGCATGTGACTCTGTATCTTCTCATGTACTAACCAGTTAAACTTTCTCTCTCAATGCTGAGTTGAGTAGTCCTACATAGTAGTCCCTCTCTCTCTCCCTTTCTCTGTCTCTGAAAAAATGAAAGAGAAAAGAAAGAGAAATTCTCATTCATCTAAATTCTCTCTCACACACACAGGCCATTGTACAGGAGCCAGACATACGGGTTTCTTTTCTATTTCCAGTCGGGCACGTGATGCAACTTGAAAAGTGAAACCTTTTTCCAGAAATTGATTGAAATGAGACGAAATGAAATGAGATTTTCAAACCAAGGTCAAAGTTTTTGATCTATGTTTTACTACCACTAATACTCTTCCTCTTCGTCTTCTTCCTTGTTGGGATCACTTGTTGAGTGAACACAAGAGAAAAGAAAGGAATGGGGAAAAAATCTTTTCATCTTCCCTCATTTTATCTTTTCCATTCTTTCTCTTTTAAATGGACTAACCGAGTGTACATTTCATATTATTTGACATGTACACAACAGAACTCGTGTGTGTGTGGAGAGAGTATACATATGTAGGGTAGGGTAGTCATTCGACTATTCTCCAAAGCCGATTTGGAATTCGGAAGTTTTCAACGGTAATGCTACTGTTATTGGTGACAGCATGTACACTCTACTCTCTTTTCTCTTTCCAGTTCACACCCTCCCTCCTTCCTTCTTTTCCACTCTTTCGTATAATGCAGTTTCCCGAAAAAATAGACAGAGATATGTATGTAATGGTGTTCAGTTAGGTATAATATTATTATCCACTCGACATGTACAACACGTATAAGAAGAAGATGGGCTACTTGGAGAAAGTTGTTAGACCTTTGATGCTCAATGCTGAATCCCCTCAAAAAAACCAAAGTCCCTCCTTTATTTTCTTCCATTTTCTCCTCCTCTTCCTCCCTCCTTCCATCTCTTTTCTTCTCGTTTCCTTCGTGTGTATCCTTCAGTTTCGAAAAAAGTAAGTACCAAGCTAAACCTAAGGTAATCGTAAAAAGAATGCTTGCCATTTTTGTTTTGGGACAAAAGTTTCTTCCTTGTCCTTTCACTCACTTTCTCTCTCTCTCTCTCTCTCTGTTCAGACAGATACACAGAGACACAGATACACATTATAGAGAGAGTCTCTCTGCAAAATAAAAACCTGCTTATCTAAGTGAGAATAAGGGGCCGGGGGAGAGAGAGAGAAATTGAGGATATATAAAAGTCTGAAAAAATTTGCAATCACTTGGTTCTACGGTGGTGTGGTGGTGTGTGTGTGCCAGATAGAATGTAGTTGGTTTTTCAGAGAATTTTCTATCCAATAGGAAGCTACTACGAAGTGTACGTGCATACAAGGAAAAAAAGGAGGAGGAGATGGTGGAAGAGAAGTTCAGTGTACTATATAAATTATGCAGGAGGATTGGACACGAGAGAGAGAGGAGGAAAAAGAAAGTGGATGAGGATGTAGAGGAGGGGGAGGGAAGGGGACAAGCGACAAAAGTGTAGTGCCGTTGCCATCACTAATAGCCATGGAAATGATCCTGTTTTAGATTTACATAACCGCCAACTTATTCTCACTCAACCGGAACAAATGAACACCCATCTTCCTTTTCATTTTCATTTTCAATGGGCAGGCGGTAGTGCAGAATCTCGTACAAGATGCTCCTCTCCATCTTCGACTTTCTCTTCCTCTCCTCCTCCTACTCCTCAAAACGTGTGCCAACGGAACGTCTCCATGTGGACGGGGAGTGAGGGTGAGGGAGGGAGAAGAGAGGAAAGTGAAGAAAAGAAAGTTGGAGAAGAAAAACTGTGTAGAAATTTACACAGTGTTATAAAAGTAAATCCATACAACAATAATTTAGTTGTCACCAACAGGAAAACAGGAGCAGCCCCTCATAAAACTAGACTTTTACATTATACTATGTTATATTGCCTTGCAATTTTCTTTCTTAATTTTAATCTCCGTGTGTATCTATGTATCTGTGTGTGTGTGTGGAGGGGACAATATATATGTCCCTTGTAATTATTCATCAAGTTGACATTAAAGGGAGAAAAACCAAAAGAGAGAGGGGTGTGTGTTTGTTTGTCATTTTGATGACTTTTCTCTTTATCAAGGAGGATGAGGAGGGACGAATGAGATTTCTACTGCAAGAATTCAGACTATGTGCATGAGGGGATGAGGAGGAGGAGGAAGTGGTGGAGGAACCGAGCGGTGTTCATTTCATCTTACGTTAGTATACAGTAAACCTCATGTAAATAAATCAAGGTTTATAATCTTGTTTTACGGCAAATAACTCCATGTCTCGTTGAGCCCTCCTTTCTCATTCCTCTCTCCTCCTCCTCCTCCCGCTTCTCTCTTGTAAAGTCTGGGCATATTTTGTATTTTAGATGGAACCTCCACCTTCACATTCTGGAATTTGGAACACACACCCACCCACACAGTACACACCTACTCTGTAACCCTATCCCGTTACATTACATGCAGATGCAGATGAGAAAGTTGTCGGAAGGAGATTCAACTTGTACTTCCCGATCACTATCACACACACACCCAGGACCACAGTGTCTCTCCGAAATCTTTGAGGAGGATATGAGACTTGGTTACCTCTTTCTCAGGTACCCACTTTCTCCATGACATGGAAGAACTATACATGTATAGTTCTTCCACAAAAAATATTTCTGCTTATGCCTTACATTACAATTCACGGATTACAATATATAGGTAAAGTCAAGAAAAGGGAGGAACATAAGGAAAATAAGCCACGTATTTTCCTAATGGAATGCTCCCTCAAACCAACACACCAAGTCCTGTCTCTACACTGTATAGTGATGTGGATGTGTGTTTGTCCGTCTCTACCCGCAAAGTACACACACAAGGAGGGTAAGTTCAGGAAGGGAAGGGAGATATTTGAAACAAAAGCGTCAACTCTTGTTCTTTTTTTTCTCTGCAACAGACTGTCGCCTACTTCCAGGCACAATACAACACAAGAAGAACACTGGGTTACTCTCCAAATGTTTAAACATTGCTGCATCTATCTTGTGTGTATATGTAAGTAAGTATAGCTGAATTACGTGGACTGTAATGTTTAGTGAAAGTATTGCAAAAGGAACCCTGCTGCTGTTGTTATTCCTACATCCAATATAAAAAGTATATGGAAGACTATTAAGGTAAGTTATAACTTTTTTTGTGTGTGTGGATGTACAGACATAACCATCTATGTGTATCTTGTATTATGTGTGTACACACACATCGACTGTATATAGATAATATGGTGAATGTACTGTTATTGTTGTCGCTCGCAAATTTCCTCCCTGTTCTAATGATTTGATCTTTGTTTTCAAGCACACAAATGTAGAATCAACTTGCGTGTTTAGAATAAACCTTGGCGTCCTCTTATCCTCCAGTTTTCATCTAACTTTTTTCTTTCCAGCTACATATCTCTTGTTTGTTGGCATCCCAGTGTAGTCATGAAACTACAGTCTACATAGTTACTCACAGTTACTGGGTAGTGCTCATCCAGCTTATCTCGTGTGTCATTTTGTCCCTGTCTCTACCTTCTTTCTTTTTTTGCATGTGTGATGTGAATATATGAGAGTGGAGAAAGCGAGAGAGAGAGAGAGAGAACGATGACGATGACATTAATAGGATGAACCTGGGAGGGAATAGCTTGCCTCTTCTCTACATTTTCGTACACACACGGTCGAATGTGGTGAAGGGAAGGATTCAACTGATAAATACAAGATATTTATGAAGAAACCCGATGGTGAATTGAGAAGACAGAGGAGAGAGAGAGAATGGAAGAAGAAAAAATAAGATTGCATGACTCAATCTACTATTCAACATCATCTCCCATGTGGAAATCCGTATAATTTGTGAAAGTGAAGCTCATGTGATACAAAACACATCAAAATAAGGAAATATGTAACACCCTTATCCCATCCACCTTTACACTTCCATTCTTTTGGGTAAAGAGAGGAGAGGAGAGAAAGCAACATTAAATTAATATCCAATCCGTGACTCAAACTCTAAACAACTTTCCTCTTTTCAAGGATCATAATCTTATTATATCCTTCAATGGTGTAATTTATTAAGTTTCCAACTCTTCCCCATTTATACGTTGTACTGGTCAGCTGCCTCATTATCAAATATTATGTCCTGGATGATGACGTCAAAACACCTGTGATAAAGGTGATCAACTTAATGTGAAGTGTGTATTTATGAGAACATTTTTACTTTCTCTCTTTATTCACCATTTAATAGATCAAAATTCAGAAGATTGCCTAATAGCATCAACATTTCTCTCTCTCGTTCCCTTTTGTAATACATATTTTTAATAACCATTTAAGTTGTAGTTCAAAAACTCTTGCAGCTGTTGAACCGCCCACAGTGTTTCATTGTGTAAAGTTTAATACGAAGATAGGATACGATCCAAACTTTCTCTCTCCCGTGTGTGTCTGTGTGTAAGGGAGAAAGTAAGAGACCCAATTCAATTCCATTTTGGGTGTGTGGGGAGAGAGAAAAGAGTTTTTGAGGGAACTTTTCCTTGTATCTTCTATATTTTATTGTAGTATATTGTAAATGTAGATGCTGCCAGTATTTTGACCTGAAAATTGTTCCCTACAGCAACTCACTTTCACACACACACACACTCACTCTTTACCTGTTTAGGGATGAAGCATGCCATCCTTGTATGCATGCACACTCAAGGCATTTACATCTTTATTTCAATTTCTCTTACCCTACACCCAAGAAAAATGGATGCTGCTTCGCGTGTGTGTTATAACGTGCATGTGTATAAACATTTTACTATTGGATTTTGTTGAAAATCAAGTTAGAGGAAGGAAGCCCTTGCCGAGGAATAATAAGAAAGAGGGAAATGAAAAACTCTGCTAAGTACTCGAGAAACATTCATTTTTTCCTTTTGGAGACAAGTTCGTGTAAGGGGGAGCATGATTGTTGTTGATTTTTTCAAGTGTACTTGAGAAGGGGATTGATATATTGAATATAGAAATATGTGTGTTGATACTGTCAAGCACAGTGTGTAAATAGGGTATTGTGTGTGGATTCCTTCTGGCATTCTTGGGTTCCAGTTGACATGCATCTGTCAACTGGCTGTCACTGTCACTGTCGAGAGGTGCAGTAAATCGTTTCTTCCCTTTCCCTTGCCTTGCGTGTATCACAAATGGCAGGAGCAATGGATAAATTTATCTGCAGTGATGTATAGCGATTGTGTAATAAGATGTGGGAATTGACATTGTGTACTCCCTTTCCCTCCGTCTCTCTTCTTTTTCTCTCCTCCTCTTTCTATTTTTCTTAAAGAAAAAGAGAAAGAAACAGAAAAAGTTCATGGAGAAAATAGTGATGGTGATTGGTGATGCCCAGTAGGTTGGTAAGAAGGAAGAGAAAGAAGAAATGATTCCTTCTGTGTATGTGTGTGTAGAGTTGAATGTGTTTTTGTGTTTTTGGTATGTGTATCCTTGTGTGTGTTGGTCTTGTCTGGTTTATTAGAATCTTGATGAGAATACAAAGTAGGAAATAGAGACAATGTCTGTGTATGAAATTCTGTCTCGTCTCCACTCCATTCCTATTGTGTCCTCTTATTCTCTCTCTTTCTCCACACACACATAGACATTCTGTGTTGTTACTGTTGTCCGGGTATTTATCTGTAGGTAGAGGAGTGCAGAGAAACACGGAGGGACACACATGCATGTATATAGTGTGAGTGTACAAGAGGAATGGCAGGTGGTTTGTGTCCACTCCACTGACACACACAGATAGAAGATGCCGTGAGTGACCAAAAAGCAGGGGGTAGGATTACCGTGACATGTCATGTCAATGGAAAGGGTTTAGTTGGGACCATCACCATCACCTTCAAATAATCTTTTGGAAGGAACAAGATGAAAATGAGGTTTACATTATAAGGTTATGTGTAGCAGTACCACTTTGTGATTAGAACACACACGTGATCTGCATTCTCTGTGTCATTCCCTGTGTTGTGTGAGAGAAGAATCCAGCAATCGAATCTCCAGGCTCTCTCTTCGCTTTTCCAGCCTTCTTGCCCTCCCTTCTCCTCCTCGCCCGGGTAGGTAGATAGTGGTTGTGAAGAGAGAAGGGCATGGCTGGTAGGCAAAGCAATGCACCCATCGTTTGTACTGTGTGTGTCTGGCTAGCTGTTGGGGTTCGTAGTTCGTCTGTTTGAACGGGAGAAGAGAGATAGGCGGAGGAGTGCACCGTCTAATAATCGATTATTAAGGCACGCTTTCCTCCAAGCCTACCTCCACACACACAAAATACACACTTCTCCGCACATCCTCTCAATCACCTTGCTGTACAGTGTACACACACACATTTATAAACTGTACGACCATGCAGACTGCACCTTTTTATACATATATTGTACACACATACATAGATAAGGAGGGAGGAAGTAGACACACACACACGGAAAAAATATGTGTGTAGGAGAGATGAATGTGGCTGGATGACTTTTTTCCAGCTTTGGGTTGTATGTATCCAAGGGATTTTGCCGGAATTTTGTAAAGTTGGGTGTCAGGATGTGTGAGAAGAGGAAAAATGAGTAGTATGTACCTTACATCACATGTACTTACAATGTTAGCAAATTTCCATTTGCATGGTCCAAGTCTCTTTAATAGTCTGTACTACTACTCTCTGCACCAATTAACATTTAATGCTAGCAATCATCAGGTTAGTGATTCACGTTGTTCTCCAGCCCTTGTCATGTCATTCAGCCATTGATTCAGATGGTCCGAGTTGATGAGAGCTGAATGAGAGAGAATCCAGATTCTCAAGTCACATGATGACTTTATTAATTAAAAAACAGGATTATGGACGCTTCATAAAGTATTTTTATTTTTTGTTGAACTGTCCTCAATTTTATTTTTACTTTTTTTTTCTTTGTGTTGAGTAGACAGTTCTTTCCATAATCTTTTTAAGTAACTTTTTCTGTTTGTTTTTTTACCATCTAAATTATATAAATTGGATATCAGTGGAAGTGTATTTCGTTTTTGTTAAAAACTTAAGTCCACTACAGGACAGGAAAAGGACAAAACACACATTCACAAATTATGTGTGACACATAGTACCTCGTACTAACTAGTATATACAATATATGTGTAATAGACAATAGTAGTAAAAGCAAATTGAAATTTCTATGCATAGAACCATAGCTATGGTTGTTTCAGTACGTAACAAATACAGTAATTTTTCCTTATACCTAAATACTAATGTATTATATACTCTATATAATATTAAATATATATATCATGACATTTAGTACGTAACAGGACAAACAATTTATGTTATCTAAAAATTGATTGACTCTAATTGCCATTAAAGCATCAATGATTTCTATATCATCTACGTTTTTTTTGAATTTCATATTATTGCTGTTTAACTTGTCGAATATGTAAATGTAGGTACAATCGCCGGAAGTATCACGGTTTTCTGTATGCATGTTGTCGTATGAAATTCAACAGACTGTCCATTGTAACGGGATGATTTATAGTGGACAATACCGCTGTAACGAAAGAATGAAAAATATGGGATGAAAGTCACCGATTACATGAGCCAGGTAAAATACATGAAAGCACATATTTGTGAGATACTTTCTCCTTACCTTCTGCTGTTGAATAAGCATTGGGAAAAGATTTATCAGTTCTTTCACGTAGAAAAACCCAACCATTTGCATGATCATATCGACATTCAATGATTTTGCCATCTAATTTTGATACGTCCTTTGTCACTTTTTTCAACCGACAGAATGGAGCGGTTGATGATCCGACAAAAAGTTGACCAATTTTTGTTGGCAAAAGTCTGTCAGTGTGTAAAACAGACACAATCAGAGATAAAGTACAATTCCCGCTAAGCTCCTAGTTATTTTCATTTTATAGAGTAGAAAGATTGTTTACTGATTGATTTGATATCATAAAATGTAGTTTACCCTTCCCCAGTTTGAGTAACAATTCTCAGTCGAAAGTCAATTGTATTGAGCTCGGGAGGTTTCCATTTGAGTACACAATCACATCGTCCTGGAGTATAGGGCTGTTTATTAGGGAAACAAATAAATACATTAAATTAATATACTAGACGATTACTAGATTGAGTAAATGTAAGAAAAGATAATATTTAATCAATAGTTACCTCTTTACAGGGCTGAAAAATAGCTCCATCAGGTTCATGAGCGAGTTGTCGAATTAGCTTGCCTCGGAGAACGTCATCAGTTTTATCCAAGGGCCAAAATTGTTTGAGACGAACACCAAACGGTTCAGCATCTCGACAAATTTCTCCATTACTAATAGCTCGATAACGCTCTTCCTCAATTTCTTTCTATTGTTTCAACAACAATTTTGAAAAATGAATTACACACTGACTCCTATCTCCTATGTAAATACAGTACAAATGAGAGTTAGAGAAAGATTACAGAAACACTTGAACAGAGAGTAAGAGAGAGAGAGAGAGAAAAAAAGTAAGATCAAAATTTAATTCCAAACTAAAGCTATGTAAATGAAAAATTAGAGACGGAATCTGTTTTTTAAAAGTTAAAACGTACTCTGATACAAATTAATCTAGTCTCGAACGGCGTTTTGCCCACTTCTTCTCCACGGAATTTGATAATGTCATAGATAAGGTACCTCGGAATTGTTTTTTCTTCAAATTTGTCCAACACCATTTCCTTCAAAAGAACATACAGAATGAAACCATTACGAGAATGAACATAAAGTAATCATACTTTCACTACCAAATGGTACATATAATTACCCCATCAACAAGGGTCTCAGTCAAATGTTGCCGAGGATCTTTTCGGTAAGGAAATGTCATGCCAAATACTTGAAAGATATGATTATTTCGATCAATAAAATAAACTTTGTCTCGGTCTTCGATCAGCATCAGGTAACGAGTTCCATCGGCTTTCCAAGAGACCATGTAAGGATTTTCTGCTAACAAACGGATATTGTTAACGTCCATTGAGATTGGCTGTGAGCCTGGGAATCCCCTTCCAGGCCAGTTACACATCGCTTGAACTTTACGCTGAAGTCGACTAACATTTCTTTGATCAGTGAGAGGAGAGACACCAGGAACTCCTTCCATAAAGATTGGATTGTCGTCCGAGTCAAACTTTCGTCGTTTTGAGGAGACATCATTTTGATAACCATTTGACATGTGGTCATGGGACCTTTTATTATTATTCTTTGTGTTCACATTATCTACCAATCCATCGTCGTCGTCAATATTATTATTGTCAAAACACCACTCTGGTAATTCTGGTCGCCCGGGAGGTTCATCTTCACCATACATTTTACAAAGTTGATTGATGTAGTCTTGCTTATAAATTCCAGGAGGACGTAATTTTGCAAATTCGGCAAGAGCTGCTTGTACTCCCCAGTCAAATTGATCCACCAAGAATGCACAAATGAGGAAGCCACTTTAAAAAAGAAGAAAACAATTATAGGGATTGAAATTTAATAATTCAACTCTAAAAGTCAGTCAGTTGCAGTCAAATACTAACCTTCTGTTGAAACCGTGTGTACAATGAACTCCAATAATCTCATTTGGACTTTTTTCTAAAAAGTTTTTACAAATACCAATAAATATTTTCGTCTGTCCTTCTGTTGGGGCTGCACCTCGACCTGCATAATGAAAATAAACAAGATTACATGGAGAAATACGTTCTGCGTATTTAGTACATATGTACGTTAGAGTAAATGAATACTAACGTTAAAAATGTGAGAAACATACCTTGACAATTAATTTTTATGTAACGTATTCCATCATTTTCCACTTCTTCTTTTTGATAGTACCGACTAGTATTGGTCAAGTCAATCCATAGTCCCAATTTTGTCTAATTTTTGTAAATGTGAAATAAAAATTTTAGCAAAATTTAGAGAAATTCTACTTACTACATAAATACTAGTACTTTTACTTATTTTACTTTCGTAATTTCTAAATGATCAAATATTAGAATAGGCATGGAATCAAATGAAATGAAAACTTACTTGTAGATTTTTATAATACTGTGAGACCATGGAAGGTTTAAAACGGTATTTTGGTGGAACTTGGTCATCATAACCTGGTAAAGTGAAAAAATCAGTTATTATTGCCCGTGAAAGAAGGATTTCGAATTTACGACAGGTTCAGACAAGCACAATTTGGGTGGAAAACGAATTCAATTCATTTAGTTATGTTAGATTTTACAACTAGTTATTTTGTTAAACACTTTTTAAATGAACTTTGCAATATGTGTGATTACTGCAATTTTCTGTATCTGACTAATGAACTGAATTCAGAGTCCATAATAAAAATAATGCTCGTCTAATTTGCAACTTCGAAAATATTAAAATAAAACATTATTATTATTTACGTACTTGACGAAAGTGGTGTCTTGAAAACTAAAAACTTTCCTCCGATTAATTCATTTGATTTTCGTGGACACTTTAACCACCTCGGAGGAATCCCCAAATCACTTGGACCGTTCATGATGTGACCCCGACTTTTCACAATCGGGGAGAAAGAGAAAAGTCAATCCGATTGACTGTCCCAATCCACAATTCCAACTTTTTTCAAGGTAAGTAAGTATGTCAACTAGATTTTAGCGCCGAATTGAAACCTGACGTTTCAATAAAAAACACACGAAACTTTTCGTGACGAAAGGGATATTCGTGTGTTATTATTTTTTTTGCGAAAATTGTGCTGAGACTGCGTTTTGTCAATATTTTTTAACTGGGCAGGATGGACCCTTTATTTGTGGAAGCTCATGGAACTTTGGACGGGATTGGAAACTTGTTCATGCAGTTGGAAAAAAGACTAGGGAATCCAGATGGACTTCAAATAGAAGAAATGATTGGGAAAAAGTTGGAAGGATTAAATGGGTAAGATAATGAAGAACGTTTATTACGTAGTTTGTGACGTTAATTGTTGTTGTTGACAATCCTTTAACAGGATTCCTAATTTTTAATTATATTATGTTATTGTCACAGAACCTTTGACCGGCTTGAGATTTATATTTTGAAAGAACATCCTTCGAAACGGCAAGCACCTCGATTAAAATTAAACCAGATGAAATATGACTCACAACATTTAATGGTGACTATTATTAATGCTTTAAAAATAGTAATTATCCAAAATGTCAATAATTTAGATGCCACATTGTAATTTAATAATATGTATTCCCTTTCATTTTTTTCCCAAAAAAACAATAACAAGGCATCCCTTCGGAACTTCAGACAGAAGAGACATGCAAGGGAAAGGGAACAGAATGAGAGAGAAGATTTGCTTAATCGAAGATTTACCACAAATAGTGCTACAAGTATAAATATTGATCAGTCACTTCAACACAATACTTCATTACATAATGCTAATCGAGGGATTGACGATCTTTTGGATCAGGGTTACGCAGTTTTGGGGAATCTACAGGATCAAAAACAATTGTTAAAACGAACCAGAAAGAGAATGCTAGACTTCGTCAATACTCTAGGACTTTCAAATACAGTGATTCAATTCATTGAAAGAAGAGCATATCAGGATAAATTTATTTTATTTGGAGGAATGATTCTAACACTCACAATCATGTTTTTTATTTATTTATGCTTTGTCTAATCTCTTAAGAATTAAGTAAATAATAAAGTGCAACATATATATATTTGGTAAATTTTTTCTGAAAAAATAATACAAGTCGTTTTTGTGTGTAATCATCCCTGAATTATTACTGCAATTTTTAATAATGTAAAATACGTCTTAATATAATGCTTTAATAACACGTGTATGAATTGAGTTATCAACACATCTTTCGTGAAGATAAAAATAGTATGCCTATAATTTATGCAGAAACCGGGCTAAGTTCATAGGGTGCAAAAATTATGTTAAACATGAAAAGACTTTTGACGTAAAAGAATCAAGTTCAATTTAACTTTATTCAAAACTTCCTTTTATTGAGACGGTCGGTGACAGCCCATGACGATGACAAAGTCAAATGCAGCACTTGCAGGTGTATAATCAATATATAAAAATTAATTACTGGCCCGGAGCCGCATCTGGAGCTGACGATCGAACTGTAAATAAATAAAAAATACTTGTATTAGAAACTGTCAATTACCACACACACATTATGTTATCTACACTTGGTTCAATTGAATACAAAGTATCAACAGTTTTTTTAATTATTATTTTTTAACTTACTGATATCCGAGTCTCCTGGGTCTGTGATGGCCAAGGTACAAACACGAAAATATTTTCCACAGGCTGTACCCAATTCTATATTGTTTCCAGAATAGTGGTGTACTCCTGTCTTGGCCAACATGGCATAGTACTCAATCTCCGACTTTCTACAATTTGCAAAAAAATCTCTTGTAACCAAATATTCGTTACATCATCTTTTGCAAAATTGCAACCTGAAGTTAAAGACACAGTTCAGACCATGTCAATATGTTTTCTTTTCGTAAAACACACATATGAAATACCCCCCCCCCCCCCC
>WJFB01002665.1:0-17526 GCA_009870185.1 Pygmarrhopalites habei
TAAAAAAAACAGTTAAAAAGTGACATACTTGATTGACGGGGAAATCTCTATTCTGAACGATAGGACACAAGGCTCTGGTTAAGATTTCAGGTGGAAAACTAGCAGCCAAAGACATACCACAATTTTCGGCGGCTTTAGTAACATCTCGAGGCATCTGAGGTGTTTGTACATCAGTCACACGAACAATAAATACTACAAAGCAGAACAAAAATGAACATTTTAATCCAGTAGCTTAAATAAAAATATCCTTTCGTATAAAGATTCTTTCGTAAAGAATATTTAGTATACAATAATACAAATTGAACTCACATTCCGCAAAGGCAGTCAAGTGTTGTGCCAAAGAAGGGCGAATACATAACTCTTCCAGGCAAGAAAAACAATGCGCTTTATCCACCGGTTTAGTTGTATCAGCCAAAGCATCAAATACAACTTTTAACACCTCCCTAAAAATAATTATTCACAAATAATTTGAGTATTGTTTTCAGACGACACAAAAAAGAACAAAAATTTGATGAGCTTACTTATGATGTTCAATTAATTTGGCGTCATCCGATGCCTTCAATACATTTAACAATTGCGCAATCAAAGGTGACTTTTGTAAAGGTGATGCCGCCGCCAATTGGGTCACAATACTAACTATATCGCTGTCCATCACATTAGAAATTTTCAGAGACTGAATGTCGGAATTTATAGAGCTAAAAAATTTACAAAAGATAACGTTGATTGTTAATCATCCCAGAGTATTACAACGACATATATTTCTTCTTTGTTAACAACTATACTTACTTCCATCCCATACTACCGTGGTCTAAACGATCTCCATCTGGTCCTCTCGAAGCAGCATCCTGAGCATGATTTTTAAGGATGGCTTTGGCTTGATCTTGTTTATGGGGTGGCAATTGACCTAATACTATAGTGGAGGAAGAATGACGTTTTTAATTTTGAAATGGAATGGGAAAATTGAAAAGATTAAAAAAAAGTGAAAATTATTAAAATCATTTATCTAATAATAATTTTACTAGAAATTACCAAGGGTCATTTGAGGCGCGGCCATATCAAATAGAGCATAAAAGACTTTCTGCGAAACAACAAACAAACGTTCTATTATTACAATTTCTCCTTATTAAAAATAATGATAAAATTCATTTTTTTAAATAAGCATCTCATAATTTTGGTACCTGTGAAACTCTACGGAGTTCGTGGGATCTCTGATCACCACACCAATCTATCAAGAAATCAAAATTTAAGTCATGTTTACTACAAAACAATACAAATGAAAAAATCCTTTCTACACACGTAATGTACAAAAATATAACCTTACCCAAGATTTTTTCGACAAGCTGTTGAAGTTCTTCCACTTTGACATTGATAGAAATATGGGATAAATTATACAAATAAGAAATAGCAGCTATTCTTGACTTGGAGTTGGGAGTCTGAGTCGGATCACACAAATAATGAGCAACAGCTGAAAACTGTGTGTCAGGCGGCATTTCATCCATTATAATTTCTAGCGTCTTCATCAATTTTGCATGAACAGAGGTAAGGAGGTCGGAGCCAATCTTAGTTAAGATACGATTTAACAAAATTGTTGTAAAATCTATGAGGTCTTTGGCGTGCCTATATAAAACTGCGTGTAGAACATCCAAAAACAAACTAAGCACTTTGGTATGGGCGTCCATGAAAATACGGCAAAATGTTTGACCTACAAAAAGAATCAAGGTGGTAGTTAGTATATATCGCATGTCAACAAGCATTTAATTGTGGTATATTTTATTGTACAAATATAATGTTACCTATTCGATTCATATGTTGTGTTGGAAGGGAACCATGTCTCTGTAAATAGGTCTGTAGACCCAAAAGTCCTTCTTTTCTCTCGGACCATTTAGCACTTCCACATTTATTTAGAAGCTCCTCCACATTATCCTGTAAATATACAATCATAAAATGAATTGATCCACTAAATGTTCCAAATAATAACATGCAAAATATGGTACGAAACAACATTGATATATTGACAAGCCAATTACCAAAGATATTACCTCGTGGAAGAAATGGCGATTACTACTAGGTGGGGAGAAAGTTTCGGATAAAAAGGAACGATGTGAAGTCAAAGAATCTTCACTGTCACTATGATTACCCGACCCACCAAAATCCATTTCTGACATACCACGAGATACTGCATCAGCAAGTGCAAACTCTGCTTCCCTCGAAGCTAACAACATTTTAGCAGTAGTACTGAAATTTCAAAAATTTCATAATGAAAATCATTCTCTTTCATGGATTTGGTGAGTATTAATATTCGATAATTTATCGAAAGAGAAAAAAAGTGAGTTACCTATTGGAATTTGCTGATAAAATTTGCGGTGATCTAGAGAACGAAAAAACAATTCATCTTCAGTGTATTGTCTTGAAGAATTTGTTGGATATGAAATAATAATAACGTAGAATCACTAATAATACCAAGACATTTTGATAAAAACTTACTGAGAAACGGAACGAGAGCGTAGTTTCATACGGCCTGTTGGTGAAGTGTCACGGCTCGAGGATGCAGATGATGTTGCAGAAAATCTATTACAACCAACAAATGTATCCATATAAAACAAATTATATTAAATAGTACTAGAATAAATTAATAAAAATGGTAGAGTAATTTTCCCCAACCTTCTAATTCCCCTAATTCCTGGTGGTGATGTTAAAGAAAGCGGAGAACCATCATTCGTTGTTTGAGCATACGGTGAATTATAGGTAGCATAGGCAAATTTTGACGAGGGTGAATTACTTCTACTTCCCGCTAAAGAATAAGGAAATTAAAAATCACGGTTAAGCAGTGTTTTATCAATCCTTAAAGAGAACGTGAAAAACATGGTTCATATTTTAATTGTATCAGCATAAGGCCATCAAAGATCGGAAACCTCCAATTCTATTGGTTGAAATTGTTTGGAAAATGTTTGGAAAAGTAATTACGTTGCGATTGTGATAGGCGTGAAATACGACTTCTGTTTCTTGATCTCTGGTTATCATTATTGGCTACGGTGGAATTATGTTTTGGTGTAGTCACAGCATGAGAATTGTTTCCCGAAATTGAATTATATGGAGTGGAGTAATTATTACTGAAGTTTGCTGAAATGGAAGATGAAGCAGGAGCAGCCATCGAATTTGTCCGTCCCATGTAACGTAATGGGGTCCTGTAGGACAGGAAATTACATACTATGATCATCCTGACACATATAAGACATGTAAGACTTAAATAATAATCATTTCCTCCGTAACTCATAGTACACCATTATAACCAATGATGATGCACTTTGGCGTACAACACAGAACTGTACCCCATGTGTATTATTTTTTCCATGTTGTCATCATGACATATTACACAAAATTTGCAGTCTTTCACTATTAAAGGCAAATGCAAGTTGTTGGTAATTGACCTTGTACGTCAATTACATAAATGAATACAGTCAGTCGGTAAATCATAGAGGATGGTGAAAATTTCCCCGAGGCATTATATAATTATAATGTACTAGATGACAAGCTTGATAAGTTAGTGTACATTTTCCCTCCGTCCTTTCTGTGTACACATCACCTTCCTGAGATCCTCCGTTAAATACATTATGCCAACAACGCAGGCATACATGAAACTGGGCACAGCTCCTTTATGAGTTGTACAAATAATTTCATTTGGAAAACAAATTAAAAAACATAAATTACTGCAGTCCCTGGTTAGGCGAACATTTTTTTTCTATAAAAAATACATCAACTTTCTCCTAATCTCTTTCTTCATTCTTGACCCTCATTTTTACCCACAAATTTTCATGTGAAAAGCTATCATCCTTCGTTCAACTTTACGATCAAAGCACTCAACAATATAAACATTCATCATCAATTCCTAAAGAAACTAACTTTACGATTTACAATTGCTGAGTGGATTCATTTAATAAGAACGTCAAATTAAATTCCCATAAATCCTGAACAGAACGAAAATGACGTCAATAATTTAACCACAACTGAAGATGCTGCTAATAATGTAACCTTCCTCCTCTCAAATAGAATCTTGCAATGATGTCATGGTTCAAAATTACAAGATTTCTCCTAACATACTATACTTGAAGCAAAGACGAGATGACATTGTCACATTATGTTAATTGCTACATTAATATGTAGTATTAATTGCCAGATGAGCGTATAAAGAAAATGACATAGGTATACGATACATATGTGACAAGAAAACTCACCTCATGGTACTAAAATGATGTTGTTTTGCTCGATTAACGGCTTGCAAGTCTATTGCTGATGTCGATCTACCTGCAGGCGTTGATTTCACTGGGGAAGCACGTGAAGCCAGTACAGGTATATTGGTCTTTTTCATCGAACCTTGAAATTAAAAATGACAAGAATGTCATTCATTTGTAGCATGTAGTCATTTTACAATCAATTTTTTGAAACACATATTACACAAAATGTTCATTTAAAATAATCTAAACTGCATATTTGATTAAAAAGGAATGAAGGAACGAGCATATAACAATAATAAGATCGTTTAACTTTAGTGATTTAAGTTGCAAAAAATGATAATTGGTGTAAAAGTGTGTTGGAGAGGTGTATCTTGTTAACATTATGTATTACTATATAACAAAGAAGAAGAAAGGTTCTTCACCTTGTCTTGATAGTGGAGTGGGGGCGGTTGTGGGTGGATGCGATGAACCATTGGTGGTTCTTTGAAGAGAACTATTCTTCGGCAATGTACTAGATTGTAGATTTATAGTTGACATTAGTTGCCTTTTTTGAAGAGGTTCTAAGGAATCCAAAATTGACTGAGCAAGACCAGGATGTGCTTGTTGAAAGGCAGGGAATGCTTCTCGGGCTAAAATAAAAATATTTGTTGCTTTACTATAAAAGGTGGTAACCCTAGGTCAGGGGTTATAGATTTAACGTGTGACAATATTTATTTACTTTTTTATATGAGTATGTTCTATTCATATACGCATAAATACAAAAAAAGAAAGGCCAACCTGAAGTTCGTGCATCGGCATCAGCGTCCGTTAACCCCTGTAATTCATTGATTAAAATTAATAGTGTAATAGTGTCAGATTTGTAGCTGTACATAACAAAGATTTCATGGAATAAATAAAAAATCAGTTATTACAAAATATATTATATTTACCTTTTTCATAACATCATGAAGCAAGATTGCTTGTTTTTGTATGACGGGTTGTGGCCAATTATTAAAAATAATCTTCAAAACTCCACATACAGCTCGACGTATTTCCTTGGCTTTAGACTGTGTCATTTGGACTTGGAGTGGAGGAATTAATCTCGAAGAAGGAACACATTCATAAACCAATGAAATGGTACATTGACCCGTAATGGTTACAACTTTAGCATTGGCGACTAAAATTACAAAATTACAAAATTTCATTAATAAGTGTTGTCATATTATACTTAAACGAAACCATGTGTCATTGCACGTCTTTTGGCATTCAGAACTTAATTTGAACTTACCAAGTAACGAAAAAAGTGTTGGCATGAGTGGTTCCACAAAAAACTCTGCTTTAATTCCTAATTGGTAGGCAATGAAGCCAACGGTTAGACACGCTTCTCGGCAAACCTATAAAGAAATAATTACATTAATGTGTGGGTTACATTGGACAAACACACCAATTTTTGTCGATAGAAGTACTCAAAATGTCCAAAGAAAATTTAATATTACTCACTTGAGACCGTAAGTCTTTTACCGCTGCCTGTGAAAATAAATAAAATGTAGTTGAATATAAAATTTTTATTAAACTTTGATGCGACAGCAATGCTGTCACAGCATTTAATATTGACCAATATAATATAAATGTCGTAAAGTAAACTAATAATGTTCTCACTTGCAACGGTGGTGTCAACTGTCTTAAATATGCACCTGTAAATATAAATGTCATTATTACGTGCGTTTTCAGACAACAGAAGCAGACAAAATTTTGTTAACCGACGTCACTTGCTTGTTGGTACAAGAAATGTAAAAATTGATTAACAAAACTTTACAAAACAAATAAGCCTTTTTAATTGATCTATGAAATTACATACCTATTTGGGCGTGATGTGTTCGGTCCACTGTTAAGCTCCGAAATTTTTTCAACTATATATCAACAAAAAGTACAGTCAAACAATTAGTAGATATTTTTGTGGTAAATCTCAGTTGGTATCAAAAAGTAATTTTTAGTGCAATATGAGGAATTTACCGCATTAAGTCTTATAATCCAATCAACATTATTATCGCCGACAATTTTAGCTGTAGAATGCATTATTTCGTCAACTTCTTTAGGGCTAAACATGGAGCTTCCTTGGAGAGGTTGGACCTTGAATAAAAAATAAATAAACAAGTAAGTAATTTTGTCAAAGTTTGACAGATTGAGTCAGAAATATGATTCTAAATTGGATCATGTATTCACATTTCAGAAAGTTATGCTATGTAATAATTAGTTTCTAAAATTATTAATTTGATTGTTATAATAATAAAAATAAATAATCAAAAGTATATAAATAGTATCAAATTGGATTACAAATTTTACTTACATCTTGTAAAATGGATCTGATGTCACTACTTCCACCACCGCTTCCAACAGCTGAAGTGGGTTCCGACCTCGACACGAGACCCCGATGTCGAGGTAACGATGACATTCGATCTGTCACATCGCCCATTTTCAATTGAATGTCCGTCGGATGTGGAAAGATTTTGATTGAAATTAAAAAGTCCTGCAACACAAATACAACACACACATGGCAAAACTTTTCATGGTAGTGAGAAAACAACAAACATTTAACTTGTGCAGTTAAAATCCACTCGAGACTCGTGTACTCTCTCTGATTACAGTGAGTAAATATTTGTCAAGTACACTTTGATATACATGCTATTTAAATAAATACGGTCCACTACAAAGTATTTTTACAAAAATTAAATAAATTTGTTCTTGTTCACCTGAGACGCACGGAAAACCTACATATTCGGAGAAATTCTTGCCAATATTTTATGCACAAACAAGGAAAGATGAAGAGGCAAGGCAGATTCTCTCTCTGTTAAAGTTAACTTAAGTAGACTTTTCCCTTTCGTGGTGTAGCAATAATTATTAAACCAACTAAGTTGGACTAAGTTCTCCCCTTTGATGTTATCCCCAATTAGTTTCTTGGGCCAAATATGAATGGGGTAGTTGGCCCCAACACCAGCATAGCTATCCCCAACGTAAAAATGCAATGACCTGGGTCACATATTGTGTGACCCAAATTACGAGTTTGCTTAACTATATAAAGAAACGATTCAAAACTAAATAAATTATTTATTCATTTTTGGTTTTCCATATGTCATTTAATTCATGTTACTTTCTTTCCGTGTAGCATGTTACAGTATAGCACGAACGATGCAGTTCCTTTTTTTAAATGTATTACTGGAGATATAATTCATAGTATTGTAGTTATTCATACTTATACATATTACAGACATGAAACGGCTTATTTACGTAAAATCATTAATTACACAGGAATCATGATTCTGATTGAGCTTCGGATGATGATGACGATGGTTGAATTTCTGCGTCAACAGCTCCTGGTGCAGGTAGTGGGTTATTGTTGTTCGATGATCCCGTATCATTTGTATTATTATTGTCCATACTTACAATGCCTTGACGACTTTCAATACACGTGTTGTACCCTGCAGAATGTAAGGAATCAAGTTAAATTCACATTACAGCATACATTTTCGGGAAAATTATTTTCTACTTATTTATAGAAGTTGAATTTCTTAAATAGACTATGTGTACTAACCTCCACACTTTCCACATTTTAAGCCCATAAAATGAAACAAAATAGTACTAGTCGCATGGCAGTCTGGAAATGACAAAAGATTCATTAATATGTTCATTGTACCTATTAGTCGATTTACAAATTTTTGTGAAAATATTTACCCCGACAAAGAATACAAACAGTGCTATTTGCATACTCCACAGGCATGGGAGATTTTTCTATTTCTATAATCATAAAAAAAATAGAACATGCGAGTAAATAAATGTCTCCTGCACAGTAAAGTCCAAACTTATAGTGAAATTTTTATATTCCGACTTACCATTATCAAAATAGCTCCACACTGCTTTCATGTCAATCATTGAAGTATTACCTATAGTTGTAATATTTGTCACACATATCATTATAGGAACATCATTATATTCATATCATCATTAAAAAAGTAATCAATAAAATTCTCACATATGGGGCAAGTGTAGTGAGCCTTGTGTATTAAACTTTCAAAACAGGGTTGGTGGATCAAGTGACCACAAGGAGGTATATGAGATGCTGTCCTAGCTGAAAAAAAATACACAATCATGACATGTCCTTTTTAATACAATGGTGGTCAATTTTAGTAGGTCAATTTTTCAACTCACCAGTATGTATATCTTCATAACACACTAGAAAAAGGAAAAGTTTTACATGTTAAATCAAATTTCTAAAGAACACATAATAAGATTTTGACGCATTTCGGAAAGCTTGACATATACAGTAAGTAGCTTATACTTACCAGCACATGGACACCTTGATGCCTGTTCGATACACTGAAGGGAAAAAATACACGTTGTTATTACAAGAAATTCTTATTAAGAATCATCACAGGGCAAAATAAAAATCAAACTTGCAAGTACTCACCTTATGATTGCCTTCTAATTTGATAGGAAAGCACATGTCACAACGTGGACAGTGAAAAAAATGATCAGCCGGACCAACACGACACAAACCGCAACCACTGTAATATAAATACATGCACGAATAAATTTTCAATCTTGGACCAAGATTTCTTGGTATCATAGTAATAAATTGAAGAATTATTAGTACCTGCAATGGTATTGTTGGCGGTCTTCATCGTTATACAGGTTACAAATATTGCAAAAATACTGTGAAATAAGAGATGAGTTATTAAATAAATACATAGCAGTACAAGATTAAAAATACATATGTTATTTGTCTAGAAATGTACATAACTTACCTTTCCGAAAACTGTAAAACAGCTTCGACATTTTGGCCCAACTGGCTGGCGTTCTTTACACTGTACAAAATTTCATTATTATTATTTTGATAGCTTAAATTACTCCTTCATCATTCATTATATTTTACTAATTATCTATTATTGATAAAAGAAACTTACAGTCAAACACACGACCTCTTTAACAGCATAACCTATACAAGAATAATACAATTTATGGTTTATGGACCTTACAAATATTTTTAGTATTTAACTAAATTGTTATTCTATTATTCACTTACGATTCAGAGAATGGGAGGCTTCTTCCTCATCGTGACAAAATCGACAAGTATAGATTTTAGAACAAGACTCGTCAGGACACTGAAAGACAATTAATAATTTTTTTTACAATTTGTAGACAGTCAATGTTTAAGGTTACAGATAAAATGATTTTCAAATACCACGAGTTGACATTTCCTTTTGTAATGACTACAGCCATATGTTGGTTCCTCGTCTCCATCCATCATCACCTTTTTGGTAAGGAAAATCACAACGAATTAAAAATAAATCCAGCACCAACAATACAATAAAATTATGTATCCTTTGATTTGACCTAAATAATTTAACAGAGATATTCGACAGAAAACATAGTAGTCTGTATTATGCGACACAAATAAGGACACTGTGTAGGAGAAGATATCAAAATAAAAATAAATCTGTAGATTTCTTGTGTTTTCACCTTTATATCAGTCAGCTCAACTGTTAGTTTTCCTGTCTCATCTGCCATTTCTTAGTATAGAATGATTTTAAAGACGTATTTATTGTCTTTAAGTCAGTCAGTACAGCACCCTTCGTAAGTAAAGTAAATGATGAATGAAGGATTTGATAAATTTTTTTTAAAAAAAAATTCAGATGAAAATGAGTTTAAGCAAAGGCGCAATTCGCGAATCACATTACCCCAACGTTAGTAACTTCCGTTTTTGACAAAAACGGTTTAATCTACAATTAAATAAGCTCAACTTGCTTTTTTACTGATAGGTTGACAAAAAAACAAATGAATCAAAGGCCCATTAATGTTGAATTTGCATGATCAATGTCAAACTGTAAAACAATAAATGAGTAATGCGAATTTCGTATTGCGAATCAAAAACATTAGCTTGACTAAGGTTGCCCTTAGGATGACTCATTTATTGTTAATTTCTCATTTACCTTGTCCAAACTATTTATTAATTTAGATCAAACAAGTGGTCCAACTTTACTAGTATATTACAATTCGTCACTTAACAAGCAAAAGTTACTCTACAAAGCATTAAAAAATTTTTAATATGAATAGGCATCATCCCATGTACTAAAACAGTGCAGAAGGAATTTTGAGAACAAATCAAAAAATATTATACATGTGGGTTCTTCGGAAGGACTTCTTCCTGACCTACTAGGTCACTCAAAAATTCGGGAAATCCCGTTTCGAATAGAATCCGCCGACGAATAGTCTCACTTATGCAATTTCTGTTCCTAAATATAGAACTTCATTGTGCGCTGTGGAAATAGTCTCTCATAGTAAAGAGAGGCGCAAAGAACAACCAACGCCCTTTCCTAATAAGATTTTGTCAAATTGACCAAATCTCAATTCACAACATCATCATGGCTTTGAAATCTTTCGTCGCTCAAAGTAAGTGAACATTTTGACATTCTTTATCCGTACATGGTCCAAGTAAATGTAGTCATTGACAGGAGACAAGTCTAAAGTTGTAAATGATATTTTGCAGAGATTATGAATGATGTCATTCGAGGGACGTCAATGGGAAATAAGAAAAAACCGGGGGCCGTGGAGTGGAGGGTCCTGGTTGTTGACAGTCTGGCCATGAGGATGGTGTCAGCTTGTTGTAAAATGCACGAAATTGCTGCCGAAGGAAGTACGTAATTTTTAAAAATTGAATTGTGAAATTCGCAAAAAAAATTAAAAATGACAGACTGTCATTTTATTGACAGTGTATTTATATACAATTTTATTCTGGGTGTCATTCATCAATCAGTACGTAATGTGACAGCGAGTTGTGGGTCAAGTCCTTCATAATAGTGATTTCTTTTTATTTCCAGTTACTATCGTGGAAGATCTACACAAAAAACGGGAGCCTTTATCATCTATGGACGCGATTTATCTCATTACTCCTTCACAGAAATCTGTAAATGCCCTAATGGGAGATTTTGACAATCTTAATCGTGCCATGTACAGATTTGTTCATCTTTTCTTCACCGAGGGTAATTACAACTAGAAATGAATGATTTACCGGAAAAACCGGATCATCAATTAGTATGTAAATATTTTGTGGAATCTGATTTTGTTTTGTCACTTAATAACCTATCATTTGTCTTTTACAGTTTGTCCTGAGGAATTATTTAATGAGCTGTGTAAGTCTCCCACGGGGAAAAGAATTAAAACGATAAAGGAGATAAATATTGCATTCCTCCCATACGAAGGCCAGGTTTTTTCGTTGGATTGTCCAGAGGTGAGATCATTATTAATTCATTCATTTTGACTCTATATTTACCAAGTTACTTATTTTCACATTGACATCTGGATTCACTGTATATATGTATACTGAAAGGCTAATTTTTATATTTTTCTAACACAGTCATTCCAATTATACTATAATCCTTCACTATCTACTGGTCGGACAGCAAATATGGAAAGGATGGCAGAACAAATTGCAACACTTTGTGCAACACGTAAGTACCTTTATTTATTTTCCATAACTAATCTGTTGTCATTTTAGAGTAGTAGTAAACGTAAAGTAATTATTGTACAAAATACAGTTTTCCAAATTGACAATTCATTATCATGAATAACAGACTACGAAGATTTATCAATGATAATCTTTCTTCCACAGTTGGTGAATATCCTGGAGTAAGATATCGGGGAGACTTTGAAAAAAATGTGGAGCTTGCACAAGTGAGTCATTCTTACGATTATTATCCAGAATTTGACCGCAGTCGGGTACTTGAGAAATCTAAATTGGATTTGTTTTCTCTCTTAACAGTTAGTTCAACAGAAATTAGATGCATACAAGGCGGATGAGCCGACAATGGGTGAAGGAAGGGAGAAAGCTCGATCACAACTCATCATTCTTGACCGAGGATTCGACTGTGTGTCTCCACTTCTTCATGAACTCACTTTTCAAGCTATGGCATATGACCTTTTGAACATTGAAAATGACGTATACAAGTATGAAGGTCAAGCAGGTGGCCCAGAGAAAGAAGTTCTTCTTGATGAAAACGATGAACTATGGGTAGAGCTCAGGTTTGATTATGATTTGTGATTATGGCTTGTATAATTAGCATTTGTGCAAAGAACAGTCAAATTAATATTATTTCTTTATTAAATTTAAACTATTAAGTGTAAACTTGTTTTTTGTTTTTTTACAGTAAGTGCAACATTGATGATCCTACATCTACTTCACTACATTCTAGATTTTAACTATTGATACACGAAATTTATTAATGTATCAAAATAGAAAACAGGGAAAATAGTGTCAACCTGACATGTAGTAGGATTATTACTGAACTGATTAATTCTAAATTCATGGCGATAGGAAAAAATTACTATATAATACACATATTATGCATCAATAGAATCAATAGACAAGACATGAAAATTATTATTATTTTTTACTGTTCGTTGTCTTCTTAGTCTTCACCCTCTTTCGCAATAGTTGGCAAAATAATACTATCATATACTTTCTGAAAATCAACACCAGGGTCTCCAGGCAGAAAAATTTGACCATTATCCATATAGTCCTTGCACCTCCATGCAAAAATGAATGCAGCTTCTGTCATCAATCTTTCTTCTTCTGGAGTAGCCAACAATGGAATCAATCTCATATGATCACGACATTCTAGGAAATGCACTCCAACTAAAATACACAAATATATATTGTTAGATACTTTTCTAGTATCATCATGTTATTAAATGTTAGATGTACTTTGTCATATGAAAAAACTCACTTCTTCCATGGGTGCCGCAGTCGTTAGCGTAGTAACGAATTCGGTCCCAAAGCCACGCAGCTTCGCCAACATATCGAACTTTTCCATGGTGTAGGCAATTTGGATTTGTGCAGACCCATAAATCGACGACACTCCTAGTTTGACAATCAATTTTTTGGAACATATTCCATCCCATTCCTTTGTAAGCTATTCTCTTAGCATCCAATGCATGAGTACAAGTGAAGCATCCTTTTTTATTCTTTTTCGGGTCAGGTCGATTTTCACATTTCCATTTGACAAAATGAGGGTCATCTTTATCAGATTCTGTCACCACCACCTCATTTAGAGAGGCAATCAATTCATCTCGATCAGTGATAGAAGTAGGATGATTTCCCTGACCAATCATTTTCTGATGAGATGAACTTGAGAGATGGTCCAAAAATTTAGTTTCTTCATCCTCTTCTCCCTCAATCAATGCACAGTCAACATTACAAGTGTGACAGAAAAAGTCCCTGTGATTTTTATGACGTTCTTCATGAATAGGAAAGTATTGTGGTGTGAATCTCCGACCACAAATAGAACATTCTTTTAAATGATCGTTGGTGGTCATATGGAATCTAAGAATGTGCTGTTTCATTGTACCTGAGAAATTCCATTAAAACAACGTTTAATATAGCATCTTAACTAATATATACCTACAGTATATACATATATATATACCATTAATTAAGAATGATGAATTAAATAAATAACTTACTTCTCTGTGTGAATCCTCTTTGACAAATAGGACAGCTGTAAGGTTTGAGTCCAGAGTGTGTCCTCCAGTGTCTCTCATAATCTCTTGTCACCATGAATAGCTTCCCACAACTTTCTGCATCGCATCTAAACAGAGCTTTCTCTTCAGTTGGATATACTTGTCTATCATGTTGATATAGGAGATCTAAATTACAGCATATTGTTAGTTTGTTGTACTAAATTAATTATTGCTGAAAAACCAAATATATAGAATCTAAATTTTAGATCTTACTTTCATTTGCATAATGTTTTGAGTCAGGAAGACACTTTGGGCAGCTTAACATTTGATCGACTTGATGGACGGCGGTCATGTGTACATTTTTGTTACTATTTTGTCGAAAAGAATAATCACATTCTGGCCAATTATCACACTTAATATTGTAGGCTCCAACTACTCCCCTTTTAAATCCAGGTCTCGATGCTTGCACTCTTTTAGCAGTCTTTTTCTTTGTTGATAGTGGTGGTTTCTCTCTCTTTTTTGACCCCTCAACTTTGGCTTTTTTCATGGTGCTTGTCAATTCGGAAAAATCAATCTTCTTATTTGATTTGGAAGCCTTTTTCAGAGTCTTGGCCATGACTTCAACCTTCACAAAAGAAGATCACAAAAGCAATTATAAATTGTAACAAAAATTATTAAAAACACGAACTAACACTGGAGGTAAAGGGGGAGTCAAATATGTGTAACACTGCGTAAAACACAATAACGAAATTATGATCCTGATCTGGTGTTATCTACGACAGGATTAAACAGGAATATTTTGAGCGCCAAAATCGGTTTTCATTAATTTGTTCAGTGTTGCTACTTAAAACATTCAATAATTATTATTAAATCGTTGTAGCACCTGATTTTGGTTTTAAGTTTTGATATAATTCTCTTTTAAGGACATCAACACATTGCCGTCGTGTCACAGGCAGTGACCAAGAATCTCAAGGTAATACATTTTTTTCAAAACTTTTTACTGAACAAATACTTATGTCCATTTCAATTGGTTTGGAATTATTTCATATTATTGTTGTAATTTATAAAATTTGTATTTTCACCTAATGAACATATGTCTTTCTTTTTTTGCTACTTCCAGAAATTTATAGACTCAAAAAGAGTTCCCAGTGATAAAACTTCGATGAAGGATCTGAGCCAGTTAATAAAGGTACCTATCATCTTGTTACCCCACTTTGATGTCAATAATTATGATTGATTCACATGTAAATATTTAATACTATATCCTGAAGCATATATGACAATACATGTGTATGAATTATTATGTATAGAAAATGCCACAATATCAGAAAGAACTTAGTAAATACGCAACTCATCTACATTTGGCTGAGGATTGCATGAAGGCGTATCAAAATCGTGTTGATAATCTGTGTCGTGTGGAGCAAGTAAGTTAAAACGTCTCTTTGTCTTTTACTTCCTTGTTTGTCAACCCTATACAAAATAAAACTATTATCTAGTAAATGTTTCGTACTTTCCAATATTTATTCATTGTATTTTACTCGATTAATTTTAATTCTTCTTGTTTTTAAGGATTTGGCAATGGGAACCAACTCGGAGGGTGAAAAGATTAAAGATCATATGAGGAATATCGTGCCCATTTTACTTGACAATACATCAGGTGGTATCTCCAGCTAGTAAGTCCAACTTTCAATATCTATATAGCTAAGTACAATGTAGATGTGTAAACAGTATCATTTTAGTATGAATTCATATTTTTTTAAATTGAAAGAAAACAATGCATTAGTTTTTCTTCTCTCTAAGGATGGAAGGAATGTTTTCCGCGTAGATTTCTCCAGGGTTTTCTTGGATCCATTTTTTGAAATGGACACAACTATCCATATGAGCAGTAGACTCTCCTCTGAGTAGAATTTCATAGCACGGATGAACACACTTCCAAATTGACCCGTTCCATTTTTTCTTATTTACTTTCTCCCATTGTTGATGAGGAAGACAGACTTTTTTGTGGTCACTGTAGCGAGACTGAGAGAAGAGTTTGCTACCAAGACTGTTGACATACTTACACTCTGGTACACAATACCATCTCTCCTTTGGTCTCTCTTGAACTTGGTCATTTTGATTCTCGGGAAGGTTGTTCCAATAATTCCGACAGGCTTTATTCTTGATAGCGCGGAGATGTTCAAGCCGGGTACTAGTTGTCTTCTCTTCATTACAGACAGGACAATTCCAAATTTTATAGTCTCTTTTCTCCAGTGTCGGGTCATGTAGGGGGAGGTGGAACTTTAAATGATCCTTTTGTTTGAAAGCTTGTCCACAGTGTGGACAAATGAACAAGGGATCTTTATGAGTGAGGAGATGCCACTGTAGCTAAGATAAATAAAGAAAGCCTTTACTTTTACATCCCTCCTCCTTACAATGGTAGGTAGGCTCCTCCCCCATGGACTCTACGTCTGTGAGCTTTCTTTTCAGCAATACCTTTGCAGCGTTCAAGGCAAATTGTTCCATCCGGCATCTCAAATGAACACACAGTGTGTGTCAGTCGATGAAAAATTAGTTGATCGTAAGGAACCTGAACGAGACAATGTGGACACCATACAGGAGGATGATCTTCAAGGGGGAGTCCAAGTCCATTGATGTGACCCTTAGCAATAGGGATGATGATCCCTTCTTTAATTATGAGGTCAAGGGTCGCTTCATTCTCAGTCATCCAGTTCCCAGTCTCATTAAATTCAACTATCTCAATCTTATTCCATGTTGACTCATCATCATTCTCAAATCCCTCCAATCCCACAGTTATGAAACACTTGTTAATCCCCGTGGTAGAAATTTCACTCCGAACCTGGACAAAAAAGGAAGAAATCATGTACCGTAATGATGATTAACAACCCGGTTCACAAATAAGGGTACATACCGTAAATTGGACTAACTGGGCCTGGTCAAAAACGGTAAAAAGCCACTTTTTGACCAGACCCAGTTAGTCCAATTTACGGTATCTGTGACCCGGTACTCTTATTATCAATTACGGTATATTGTCATTACTGATTTACATACCTGATGACCATTATTTTGTTTAACATTAAGATAGAGATCATCATTGTCATCAAGAAGGAACATGTAAGAGGCTTGACGAACAGGAGATAGACTTTGAAGGGCTTCTTTGATCGAAGAATACTGATTATAAGGTTGATTCCACTTTCCTTCCCACAAAAATAGAATTTTTCCATCTTTCACACCTACACCGTCTAAAATGAGAGGTCAAATGTTTGTTCATTTTACTTTCAGGAGTCTTAATTAATTACATGAAGTACTTAAGTACCTACCTATTTGACAGTAAATTTTCCTATCGAATGAACTAAAAGGCCATATAATTTGATTATGTCACATTCCAAGTTTTTCGCTGTGGCTTGTCTCAAAAAATCTTCCTTCTCCTCTCCTATTTGTCCTGCTGTCATAAAATATCGGTCACCAGTAAACTTAAAGGGACGACAGGGTGGTTTGACATTTGAAATGTTTCCATCCTTCATCATGATTGAATAATACGATGGAGTGAAAGCACTGTTTCTGTCAAAAGTCTTCATTAATTCACCAGCTATGGACGATGAGATGAGTCCTTGACGAAATCTGTCACAGAAATATGATTACAATTATGTTTTCTTAAAATTGAGAGAGAAACAAGGGGGAAAAATTAATTAACCTCTTCGACCCGGATCACACACATGTTGTGTTATGCCCCGGAATGAGTATTAATTTGTTAATTAATTCTGGTTTCCATACCAATCCTTATTCCGGGGCACAAATAATTCCGTAG
>WJFB01002666.1:0-17517 GCA_009870185.1 Pygmarrhopalites habei
CCCCCACACACATCCATTGTGTCCATTCCATACTTGTATGTTGTGTGTGTGTGGAGAGAGAGGCCACAGACAGAAAAACTTGCTCTCATTTACTTTAGTTAAATAGTAAATTGTCATGATCCCTTCCTATCCGTCCGTCGGTCGGTCGGTGGGAGAGAGACAACGACAAAAAAAGATATAAAGTGGAGACATTATTCTATAACTTTTTCAAGATTTATGACACGGCAACATCACACACACACACACACTATAAGGAGTGTGCATGCATACCCACAGAGACTATCGTCTTGTCATCAGTTAATGGACAGGTGTGTTGTTCTTCCATCCATCCATCCAACTATCTACATACAGTCACTCTACATATATGTGTGTATGTAGAGTGAAATTATATTGCGAATTTTAATTTGATTAGACTTTCAGCCTTGATTTTCGCACAATTAAAACAGACACCAGACTAAATGGTCCATTATGAGCAGGATTTGATGGGGTCGTGTAAAGTGGGAAAAGAGTCGAAAGGAAGAGGAACAGAGAGAGAGGTTATGAAACTTTGTGTAGAGCCAAAGGAAAGTATGGAAATATCAGATTACGTGTTGACGAAATGTGGCTATACAGACATTCTGGGACATTGGCTTCACATTTATTACAGACTTGACGTGACGGAGATGTGTCAATTTAATAATGAAAAAGTGTACTCTGTGTGTGTAGAGCAATTTATTTGTATTGTCCTCGCTCCCTCGTCTGTATTAGACTCTTCCAATTAAGAGACTACCAAATATTCATGTATGAATCATCTTTCGCCACCATCAGTTCAAAAATTCTCATCATCATCCCAAATCAAATTTTCCAGGACAATGAAGTCCCGTTCCTCCTACACACACACACACACACGGTCCATTGTGATGGTGTGACAGGAATTGAAAGATTTATTTATTATTACTAGATTCCATGGCATAATCCTCACACCAGACATAATGAGACCTGCAACGGCGGATGATCCATGTATAATATAGTGTCGAATAATACTCAATTCCCCTCCATGATCATCTCCTCGTGGGCCATTACACCTTCCTGAGGTAATGGTCAAAACGGAAAATCAGAGCAATGCCAAATCCACACACACATATTCATAATGATGATGGACAGTCATGACCCTTTAGAGAGGTACTGGACGAGTTGGGAGGATGGAAAAAGGAAGAGTTGGTCACATGACAGACTGTCTTGTTGGATATGGAATGGGATTGTGAGAGTCGCAGTGCGAGTCCCTACGGTGAAAAGCATAATAATACGAAGCAGCTCAAAAATAGAAATTAAAAAGATTCAAGGTTGTGGATCCTGACTGCTGAGTGAGAGTGTGTGTGGATGATTTAGCCACAATCTTAACAAATTCAGGTTGTAACTCTGCATGCTGATAGACAGAGTCTAATAAGAGCTGGATGTGGCTGGATGATGTGTGTGTGTAGGATTGGAGGAGGATGAGCGTTTGAATGGGAATGAGGAAGTTATTCAGCGAAACAAGAGAATCAAAATGAAGAGTGAAGAAGGGAAGGGAGGCTGTTTGCTTTTTGAGCGCCGCTCCCCGTCGTCATCGTCTTCGGGTCACACTCGAGTTACTTTCTCTGAGGTCAAGTTGAGGCATTGTGAATTTTGACTCTGTGCTGCTGGTTCTGGTTCTTAACACACTGCAAAACTTTACAAGGTAAACAATTGAATTGCCCTTTGGGTGGAGATCCCCTCGTATCCGCTCATTTTTTCCTCATTCTTCTGCTTCTCCTTCTCTTCTTGGATACTTCAACGTTATATTACGCTGTACACTAGTGTACACTCACAGCCACGTTTTGGGCAGGGGGAATGGGGAAGACATTCTTAATTAATTATCTACATAAGACTGTAACTGTGACTCTGTACTGGAGAGGATGATTGACGATGAGAGTTTGGAGGCGGACAAACAGAGCAGGAGGGATGGGCTGCCCTCCAACTTGAAATTGATATCACATTTCGACTGTCAAGTACCAAAAGTTGAAGCACAGGGAACCACTCGAATGCACACACGGGAAGTTTTTGTCAAATAAATCTAATTATGAATCTATTACATCTGCATTTTCCCATTCTCCACCCTCCACTCTGGGAATCATGTCTCTACTATTTATTTATTAGATAATAATTATTTCCTGGATCATCATTCTCCTGTGTCATCGGACCTAGTCAAAAAGGACTGAGGAATGTCCATGAGATTAATGCTACCCATTTCCCCAATCATATTTCAGAGTCCTTCCTCTCAATGGACAGGTTTTGATTTGAGGGGATTCTGAGGAGGATTCCATTTCGTCAAGGTTGACAGGAATGTTCTTCCTCATTCTCCATCCGTTTGTCTGAGTTGACAAGAGAAAAGTCAAAAAGGGTAATGTCTCCTGGGTTTGAACTCTGCTAGAATGACGTGTGTTGGGCCCATTATGTAGTGCAAGGAAGGAAGGGATTTCACCCGGTCCAACGTCAAAAGAATGTCTTCAAATCTTTTAAAGAAGGACATGACGAGAGTTGGGGTCATGCGAGTAGACCAAACTTTCCAACAACTACGATATTTGAATCTTTTGTCTCCACTCATCATAATTTTGTGCAATTAGCGTGGTGGTTCGTCCAATGAAATGATAAGTTCATGTCACCCAGTCTCAGTTTCATGAACAACCTGTCGTCATCTCATTCTTTGGAGGGAAATGACAGACCCTCTCCCCCCACAACAACAACAGCAAGAAAAGCAGATGATCCTCAAATGAGGAAAGTGGAGACCAAGATAATTGTCCTTCCTCTTTTTGTCAACTTTGTGTCTGGATTCCCCCTCTCTTCATCCACAATCACATGACCCTAGACTTGACTTCAATTATTAAAACTGACCTGCAGTCGAGGAGGGTAGCGTTTAGTGAATGTGTGGATGTAGTTGGCGTGAGTCGGAGGGATTTGAAGACAAGTAAATAAGTGTTTCCTATATACTTATTCTTTTGATAAAAATAATTCAAAGTTCAAGAGTGCAACTCATCCTCCATCTCCCATTCCATTGTTGTTGTCCTCTTGTGGATTTGCAAGAATATTGAATTTTTTCTCCCTGTGTATTGTTGAGAAGTTGGACAGGACAGGATTTTGTCTCTTAATTTCCACACTCTTTTCTTTTGCTAACTGTCTGTTGGGTTACTTTTGTTCAAGATAAGGGACTGAGTGAGGGAGGGAGGGTCATAATTACTCTTAATTATAAACTACGCATGTATGACTTTTGATAAGAAAGGAAAAGACTCTGCTTGACCTCACGCATTGTTCATACATCAAAGGCCTCGATCAAGGGAAAAAAAGGATTTTTTGTAGGCGAAAGAGTGGAAAAGGAGCGTTGATTTACAACAATGCGGTGGAGTGTTGAAGAATCCAAGTGAGTAATTATTATTAAGAACTTGTAATATATCAAGTTCAATCCCATGCTTTGATTTGCTGAGGTGTCCACACAATGCGACTTGCACACACTCAATTAATCCTAATTTCAAGCTCTTGAATCTTTTTTTCATTCTCTTCCCCTTAAAATTGAGATTCTCTGTCAGATGGAATACTCTGAGATTATTTAATTTTGTGGAAGGGAGGAGGAGAGTTTTTTATTTCGTTTTGCTAGAGTTGAAATCTATTCGTCTCACTTTCAATTTTTGTCATTTTTGTCATAGTGTGAGTTGTTGATGTGTGTGTGTGGGATTGTGTGGAATTACACAATAGTTTAAGTGATGGGTGTTCCCATTTCCCATCTCAACTGTACTCTCAACTGAGAGAGAGTGGAGACTTGAAACTATTACAAATTTAAACAAATGTGTATGATCATAATAATATATTGTAGCCATGTATGTTGTATGAGAGAGAGAGCTCATCATCCCTCCGTATCCTTTCCATAATTATGACATTCTTCTTAATTGTGGTGTGCTGTGACCAGCCGAGGATTTGTTTTGTCAATGTAATAATGAGACACACGGGGCACAAGCACTGTGTGTGTGTAGACAGTAAATCTAATTATGAATGAATGTGCCATTGTTGTGAGAGGGGAAGACAAATAGGAACGGACACACATACACGACCAGAGGATGAGGAAATGATGAGCTCGACTCATTGTTCCACTTCAGGATCTTCGTTTTTTAGTCGTTGTCAACCCAACAGATCCTTGTCCTTGCAGCCAAGCGATCCTAATCTCATCTTAATTCACAACTGTCATACTCTGCCCTATTATTGAGTAATATTTACCCACACAAAAGACTACTACTCACTACTCACCAGTCACACCACATTAATACACTTTAATCCCTTTTCTTTTCTTTCCCCAAATTGGATTCTCCATTACCCCATTCATTACCACTGGAAAACTGGGGACGAAAATCAAGAATCCTACGCCTTACGATTCGTCATCTGTGAATTGACAAATTGTCAATGACGATCCACCATCCCGGAAGCTCAAATGCTCGGCTGGACAAATACTTAAATCCACACAGCCAAGAACAAAGACTGCGACTGTCATGTAACAATAACAAAGAAATCAAAATGGGAAGGCAAAGATGAGGAATTAATAGAGATGGTCCAGAAATTCAGAGTATTTTGTCTCACACTCTGTCAAATTATGTACGTAAATACAGCATAAATGCTTGAATATGATTGAGAGCCAACGATCATCGAGGAATTGGGAAAATGCTACTTGCCTAGATTTGGAAAGGATCAGTTCCGGTCATTCAATTGCAATTTTTTTTTATTGATGAGGACTCTTCTAGAGAACATAATTTTCACTTTGTCGTTGTTGTTCCATGAACTACAGATCAAGTACGTCACTCTCACTCTCACAAATATTATTCAATATATTTTTTTGTCAATTTTCAACTATTATTTTTGTTGATGGAGATTTTGTTGGTGGCCCTGACTTTTCCAAACGGATTCTCTGTAGAATGAGTCGGAAATAATAACGGCCAAAAAATAATTGGCGGATCTCAACACTCCACTCTTCATTTGATTTAATAATGTGTAATGATTGTGCAATCACACACACACTCTCTCTCTTTCTCTCTTTTGTTACAGGCTTTGCAGGTGACACTCTCGATGGACACATTTTGGGGCAAATCCTCCACTCAGCCAACGTTCTGTGTTACATCCTTTTGAATTCATTTTTGATGGAATTTTCAAATATTAAATATATATACATGTCAAAGTGTCGAGAGTAGAGAGAGAGAGAGCTGGAAAGAAATTAAAACTTTTCCCCTCGTAAATCATTAAAAATTCGTATATGTAGTAAAAAATAATTTGTTATTTATTAGGATTTTCCCTTTTTCTAAAATGTCTCGCATTTGCATTTGTGTTAGGCCACGGATACATGTGCCAAAGATTGTCTTTGTGTGTGTGGGATGGGAACTACAGATAAAAATTTTGTTGGATGACAAATATAGAAAACGGCTTTTATTGGACGTTTGTCTGATAAGATCCTGTCTAAAGTTGTGTTTGTGTGTGGATATTTTTCCACTGGATTCAAAAAAATGATTCTAATGAATTGTAATGGAATGAGGGAGGGGAGTAGGTAAATTTGACCCCGGCTCACTTTTCCATTGTGTTGGCCGAGTGGACAACAATAAAGACAAAATGAGGCTGGGACAAAGTGGACATTTTTTGGACTTGGATTCATTTGTGTGTGGACGAAGCAGACATGTACATAATAGGTAATGATGATGTGGGCACACATCATACAAACCACCAGAATTTGGGTCATTCGCTCACTCCTCACTTACAATTTCTCAATGCACATTTTTAGTTTTGAGTTTATATTTAGGAGGAAAAAAGGTGACTGCACGTTTTCTACTCTCCAGTCCCTCTTCACGGCTGACAGTCACAGGGAAACTGCGCTTTTTTCTGCTGGTCACATTTGCTATCAACCAACAAACTCCCAGTGACCCAGTCTCTCTCTCACCAGTAACACAATGTGCTACAGTGTTATTTGTTCATGATCCCTCGTCCTGTCAAAAATAAACACCCACACACAAAAGCCATCCCTCATCTCATGCCCCTGCCAAATAAATCCATACAAAATATCCTCATTCATTGATGAGTCCAAACTCCCTTCCGACTGCCTTTTAATTTGTCATTTTCAATTAAACACCATCACATGTTCAAACCTTTGTCGGAGAGGTCATCCACGCCCTTGGTTGACCAGTGTCCACAAACAAGGGACAATCAAGATTGACTTGGCTTCGAATCATTTGTAAAATGTTTTGCCCACACACATTCTACGTTGTACTTAGACGTTGAGGTGAACTAGAATAGAGAATTGGGAATATTGGTCAGGTGATTTAATTCCCTTGGTAAATAGTTTGACATGTGCAGGACATGACCATCCATCCACCTGGGAATTAATTGGTCGTCCATGTATAGTCTCTCTATTTTCATTGAATTGGCAGGATCGAGAAAAGTTGGAATGTGGACGAAAGAGAGGAGCTCATCATGACAGAGATTTGATGGGTGTCATAACTTTTAATACTCCATTAGTTGACATGATAAAAGATGAATTTGACCTTTTACAATCCTGATAAAGGATGGGAGAAAAGGTTTGCAAATTGCAATAAAGTGAATTGGCATGTGTTCACATGGGAGACTGCCCTGCGTCGTCAAATTATTTCATGTCGTAGAGAAGTAATGTCCTAATACCGTCGACTCAATGCGTTTGACCTACCTTTAAGATTCATCGATGACGATCAATTCCCATTCATTGAACGAGGAGGAGGGGAGGTGTGCATTGTCATTTTTTGTGATTATGGATATTTCCCAAATAATAATAATAATAGTAATAATGAAAAAGGGGTACAAGGAGCTGTTCATTTACATCTTTCTCCCATTCCAACTCCTTCCACTCCACTCAATCCACTCTCAACGACATGCAGTAGGACAATAAAACTATTTCGCAATCACACAATTTGGCAAATTGGCCAGAAAAAACAGCAGCGAAGAAAAAAATGTGTTCTGACACTTTGTATACATGGCACACACACACGTTGTGTTTAGATGTGTGCGACTTTTGTTGACACCATGTTGTTTAGATGTGTGTGTGTAGGGCAATCGCAAAATGACAGTTTACAGTGGACAAACGAAACGTTTGCCATTTTGCCAACATCCAAAGGTTTGCAAATAACAGTATGTTGAGGTGACAATTTCCCCGTCTCACACACAAGCATCCCTTCAGTCTTCGTTGTGAGTGGATAAAATGTGATTAAAACGTGTGCATGCTCCTCAGTTGCAGCTGACATTCGCAAATCTATGTAGTAAATTTCGCAAACAGAGTCTCCACCTTAGTGTTGAGTGAACAAGCTGCCAAATCTTAGTTTCAACTAAAGCACAGGTGATGTCGGGGGTTTTTGCAACACTCGACATCAAACACACTCTCGGTATAAAATAGCCTAGATTGATGCAGAGGGAATAAAAAATGGAATGAGGATCTTACTAATCTACTTGGGACAGACCACCCAAGAATTTAAAGGTTGCAAAAATGACAGTAATAATAGTTATGAATGATATTGGTATTTTGCACAATTTATAATTTTTTTATAGGGGGATGGGGCAAGGATTGAGACTCAAATGATGAAATTCATTGGATAATTTGTCCAAGGAAGATAACTTGTCCTTTTTCCCTGCTGTCACTTTATTCAGGTGACATTTATGACGCATAAAAAATCATACGATCCTCTCGGATCCAATTCAAGAAATCCTCAAAAGTGATTCGAGAACTTTTGACCCTATAACTAGGTTTTCAGTCAGGGCAAAAATCCTCTGAAATTCCCTCGTAATGCACAATTCCTGAGAATTCGTGAGTATAAAATAATTGAAGTGGGGAATAATTTGTAATGATGAATAAATAATTTTTTTAAAAAATGACCTTCATTGTCTGTGATTAAAAATGGACCCCTGCCATGACCAGCCATGACTCTTATTATAGAAATGTTGATGCCATGACTTGAAGACAGATTTGTTCACATGTTTGGAAATTAATGTAGACAGAATTTTATGGATGATTGGGAAATTTGGTGTGATAAAGATCCGCTGCAGAAAGGGATTTGTTAGAGGAATGAAGATCCCCTGATAGCTCAAGTATTAAATGTCAATGAAATGGAGGTCAATCATTTATTTATGCTGAAGGTGCGCCAGTCCCCTTCCTTTGACTTTCAAATTTTGTTGGAATTTTGAAATGATCCAATCAACCAATTGACTCTCTCTCTTGACGAGTGGATAAGAGAGAGAGAAAAGTTGACGTGTTTGTGCCCACGGATCCCGAATCCCACAGGATTTTGTGAATCCATCGAGTCCACGGAGTCACTTGAAATGACACAATGAAAATCCCAAATGTGTGCAAAATTTCACCTGTCCCATTGTCCTCCCTCTCTCCCCTTCCTCTTTCGATGACTAGAAAATGTGTTAAAATCCTGAGTGAGTTGACAGTGGAGTGTGTTTACAAAAGTAGGGATGGTTTATTCAACAGTCCTTTTCCATGAATAATAACAATGATCGTGTGCAATTACACATCATTGCAAATACACGACCTGATGAGAGTGTGTTTGTGTGAGGTGCACTCGTCGTCTTTTTTGCAGGCGGTAGAGTTCTTGTGCCAATTATGTGAGAGTACGTAAGTACATAAGTAGTAGTGAGGAACGACGTTATGGAATGAAAATTGAATATTATTATTATTATTAGCACATGCGAATTTAATTAACTGTTAGCGTCTGTGGTTTGTTTTTTTGTGTTCGGCCATTTCAAATGATACTTTTGGTGGACGCTCTCCCGTCCACATCCACATCAGGCAGTCGTCGTGGGTCTAACAATAAGACAAAGATTAGACATGATGATTGGTCATTAGACGCATCTTCTCGTCATCATCCCACTCACTTTCCATTTCTCTTTGCAAAACCTTTGTCAAGATGTTGTTTATTATTAATAGTAAATAACTTACACAGGCAGGACGGATCTTTGTACAACATGAATTTTGATGATAATAATACTCTTCCTCCATTAACTCCTTTTGCAAAATGCTAATGTTTATTTATTGACACTCTCACTTACGACCATTCCCTAATCCCCCCTCCGCCATTCTCCCTCATGTATTTCGTTCGAAGAGTCTTTGGCCCGTCCCCCCTCCCTCAATTTTAATTGCAAATGCAAACAGTGTGGAGTGTTGTGTGTGTCAATCACAACAACAATAGCTCAAATGCCATTCAACTCTCATATCTGCAGAGTCGTCGTCGAAATACTAGAACAAACTTGACTCTTTTGATGACAGGTTTAACTATGCCAAATGAACCCAGGATGTACTGCCATGTATTTGGAGTCATTTGTTCCGAATACTCATAGAGCCATTGAATTAGTAACCTTTCTTTTTAGTACTGTGCGTCGTTTTGACGACTTTGAAAATCCATGATTTTTGATTCAATTATTAAGAATACGAAGGTGGGTTGACATCAACACGACCTTTCTGCTCCTCACTAACAAGTACTAACAACAAACAAGAGTGCTTAAACTATGACTAAAATGAATAAGAGTAAATAAACGTGCTTCGTGGGGACTGCCGTCAATTTTGCACGCTAAATAAATAGCTAATAGGTTTCTTAAGAGTTGCTCTCCCCTCCTCCTCAGTGACATTTTTGAGCTGAGGCGAATAAATTGAGTTGGCTAAATGGAAAATGAATTTCCATGTCAAACTCTGAACAATAGTAATAGGTAATAGTAATGTGGGTAAGATATTCATTGACTGGCTCGTGAATGAGAGGGTAATCTTCAGGTTACATCATAATTATCATTATGGTCGTTGTTGTTGTTGTGGGATTACTTCTTCCATTTATGCATTTTTACGAGGATCCTCTTGTCAATGTGGACATTCAATGGAAATTTGCTTGTCATTTAAATTTTTGAATCCTCTTCCCTTAATTAGGTTAGTTTTTCTTCTTCGTCCATCAATGATTTAATTTGTATACATGGAGTGCTAATACCGCCATTCACTCATTATCCCCCCTTCATTAGACCAAGTCTTGTTCGGGATTAGAGATTTCTTTTTTCAAAAGTCACAAATTTATTGGCAGGGGATAAAGGATAATTCCCGATTTGTCAATTTCTATGAGCACTTGACTACATTCCTGCATATTGCAAAACACTCATTGCAAATCCTATTACCGTGTTTTCTTGTAGGATGATCCACAGCAATTGGAAAATCAAAACAATCCTACAATAATTATATAGAGTTCTCAGAATATTGGATAAAAAATTTGTTGTGTATGTAGAATGTGATTTTATCCGATTTAATTCTCCTGAATCTGGACCAAGCGGGTCACAAAGTCGACAAGAAAGTCTGGAATGTCAAAATGATTGCTGTTAAAATCCCTGGGCTTGACTCGTATTTTTATCCTCTTTCCACGTCAAAGAATGGAAGGAATTAATGATGGAGGAGATGACTGTAGAAATGAATACAAACATGGAAAATTGTACTGAAAGGAATTATGAAAAATGAGTGGAGCAAGTGACGGAACTAAATATTGTTTGCTTTTTTCCTACAGGACGCATACGAACAAAAAACGAAGGATAACGTGGCTTTCTCACTCTCCATTTATTTGCACACCTTTCCTTCACTCTCTTCTTCTTTTGTCCCCTCCATTTCCCTACTTTTCTGACTCCTTTTTTTCTGCTGTACAAAATCCTACTGCCACTTTCCCAATTGTCCTGTCCTACAAAATTAATCAGTGCAAAATCACAATTTGTTTCTGCCGAGTGTAATTTATTAGTTGTTTTTTAATGAAGGAGAGAAAAACATTTCCCACTGTACATCTGTAGACGAATTGAAAAATGAAGATATTTTTCTCGCATTATTGTAATCGAACTTGGATTCCAGTTGAGCTGGAAGGACTAGACAAGAAAATAAGATGGCCTTCGGAAAGAAGGGGAGAAGTGGAAATATTTATGAGACGTTAGAATGAGACGATTTTGGGTTGGATAGCCCACTTTTGGTGGTCAGAAAAAGCGTTCCGGTTCATTACACGTTTAACGTGTCCTCCTCCTCCCATCATTGGTTTCTCATGAGGAGATGGCAGTCGCCTTCCTCCGTAGGATGTGGGTTGTGTGGGCAGATGAATTGAAGTTTCAATTGCATTGGTGGTGAGAGTGAGTGTGTGGTAACTTTTCCCCTACTCTTTTATTTGTCTGGCTCTCCATTGATGCCCAAAGGAAGAAGGGAAGAAAGAAAGGAGGGGAGGATGTTTGGGAGAAGTTGAAGATATTATTATATACTTTCTTCGGTTGAGTTCAAGATCTCCCATCCTTGAAGTGGGTGCAGACAATGATGGCTACAGAGCCGAGCACACACTCCATGGATTTTGCTGTCTCGAATCGTTATCCTCTCGTCTCCTTTATCTTGTTCCATCTTCCTTTAGTGTCTCCGCTTCGTCGTCTTCTCCTCCGCCGGAGAGACTACAAAAGACGCGTATTTAGTACACACACGTAGAAAGGAAGAGTCCTGGCTCTATGTACAGAACATTCTCTCTCCGGGATCCACACACACACTTTCCAAGGGAGGGGAAGACCATGACGCATGCCTCTTCTCCCCTGAACGTTTCGTTCATCTAACTTAGCCACCTTCGATTTTTTTCCAGATAAAATTTTTTCCCTCCTCCTCCATTCCCCCCTCATACACAAATTCACAATTCACTCAGCTGCTTCTCTCTAGGCTCTCCATCTCCTCACAAGTAGATCCCCTCACAAGGCAATCAAGTGTGAGGGACACAATTATGATCAGATACTCCGGAGTAAAATGTCCTCCTTCTCACAGCAATCATCATCTCGTCGTCTCCTCCGAGAGAGAGAGAGAGATGAACCCACCTTTTCTGTTTCGTTTTTGCACACTCCAGACACTCCACACTTCACACTCTGCTCTGCTCTGTATGGTATATTTTCATCTTCATTGATTCTCATCATCACTCACTCCTTCCTCCTTCCAAATTGTCTAATGTAAAGTTCGGAATTTGACTACAGAGTCAGTGAGACGATTGTAACAATGGAATGGTCATTAGCTTCAGGTGTGTGTGTGGGGGGGGGATTTTTTGCGTAGATCAAGTAATGTAGAGGGATGTACATAACAAAGTTGTACAGGTACGAAGTGGATAATGCAGTATGAAAAAACATTGCAATGCAGCGTGTGTACAGTGAAACACGGAGATGTTGTGTGGACTGCAAAGATTCGCTGGTTCTGTTTGGGAATGTTGAAGAGTGAGCATTGATTCAACGTTTTCCGCATGAGGATGCTCGTACAAAGTGGAGAACAGGTCTGGCTGTGTAGTACCAAGAAGAGGGACAAGTTGTGTGTGTCTATTATATATTGTAGAGATGATGGGGTTGGTTGATTGGTGTATACATAATGCATAGTTTTTGCCAGATTACACACTACTTGGAATCTGCCTCTCCTTTGCTCAGCTACGAACTGAGCAAACAAGGAACAAATGGCAAAAGTTGTGAGGGGAGCGTGTGTGTATGATGTGTGGAGGACCATCAAAGGAGGAGGGAGGATGATGGTTGTTGTTTCGTCATACATGCATATTATTCATATCACATTGTAGTTATATCATCTTGTCTTTCTCAGACTTGTACTTGCATCTTCTAGACTAGAGTAGTGTTGTGGGGGACTTTTCACAAAGGGGGGCAGTGTACAACTACTAACTACATGCAGGGAAGAGTATTTAGACAGGGTTATGCAGTCAGTCTCCTTTATCTTCCTTTGATTTTAATGCTAGAGGAGTCGAGTTTGTACGGTCGACATTGGTTTTTATTTCCTATCTACTGTGAGAGTGTGTCTGGCTACAGAACGAAATGAGGATGATGATGATGTGGGGCTTGTTGCTCTGTTCTGTTCTGTTCTGCTGGCATACGAAGGAGGGAGAGAGTGGATGGTTGAGGCTGGGAGTGGATGTGGACAAATGCACATGGACTTGCAAAGTCAGTCAGTATTCTGAGTAGTATGCATTGGATGGAGGAAGGGGGCTACACATACGCACACACACACGGGAGGAAGAGCTCATCACTATTGCCATTGCCCAGAAAGAAGAGGAGAAGAAGGTGGCAGTGAAGAGGGACCAAGGAATTATCTTCGCCACAGAGTGTAATAGACCTCAGCTCAGTTCAGTAGTTTTCTGCTGGTGGTGGAAGAAGTGGCAGTGACTGCGGTCCTCCTCATTTGTTCCAAATCTTGTCCTCCTCCACATTATCAACCCTCCACCCCTCCTTCGCACACCGAGTCACAGCCAACCGAATTCTCATTGTATTTGTGTCTGTGTGACCACGTCACTGACACACGAGTCTCCGCTCACACTCTCGTCTTCAGTGTCTGTCAGTTTTTTGGACCGGGGTGTCCAGGAAGAGCTTGTCATTCTACAATATCATTTCTACAAAAAGGAAAAGCAAAAAATGGGATCTCGTAATCGTGTCGTTTTTTGAAGGAAGGACAAATTTCCCAAACTGATAATTTTACTGGACGTCTTCTCATCATCATCCAACCAGCCAGCCAGCCAGACAATCATTCACTGGGACAACAAGCCGAGTGACAGTTCTCAAATTGAAGGTTTTCTCTGTGGGAGAGTGAAAGTGATACATATATATCATCTGCATCATGATCATACTGTAAAGTTTAAAAAAAGTGTCAGTTGACAATCAGTCAGTCAGAATGTTGGATTCGTTCGCATAATGAATTGACTCGTCATTGGAAGGACGGACAGAGTAATGTAGGGACTGTGCTTTTTTCTTCTTTCAGCAAAAATTAGACTGTCCTCATCCGCATGCCAAGTGTAACGTGGGAAGGGAGTCGGGATCCGAGAAAGTAAATAAAAGACAAGACTTTCCTGGGGGAAGCGCAGTCCAACGAGTCGGGCTTTCCAAATCAATAAATTTTACGGGGTTCTACCCGCGTAACCTCCGGATTCAAAAGTTCTCACTGAGGACTCCTCATCCTCAAACATAAATACAATCATTGGAACAGAAATTATATCACTCAAGAAATATCATTTTGGAAAAGAATTTACACACACCACACATTTCTGAAACAAACATATCTCCTCACATTTTATCATTAACCAATTAAGACGGTCAATAAAGCCAAAATCGCACTTGTCAATCCACTTGTATGTGACTACATTAATACTAAATACCTGATTCACTAGTTCTACTATACTTACGTCGTGTGTGTCTGTGTTCGTGTCTGAGTGGGGACTTTTACCTAGTAAATAGCTATGAAATAATAATATATAAAAGACGCACAGTTCAAATTGATGACTTATTGAAAAGTCGTAATAATTTAACCGCAATCCCGCAACAGCGAACGTCTGTTTGAGCATCATCAATTGTTCCTCTTTTTTATCCACTACACTTTTTCTATCGTGTCACACAAAAAATACCTTTTTTGTTGGATTCTCTTCCTTGACGTCAGTCGATTCATCCTCAAAAGAATAAAGTTGAGTTGTTCCTTCCTTCTGGTAGCCGTCAACAACAATGTTCGTGTACTTCTAGTGGAGGAGGAATTTCTTTTCATATTATTATCGATCGTTATTATAAAAAACGGAAGATTCAAGAAGAGTGAGATTACAATTACTGAAGGTAAGATGATTTTTCTCAATTTGTTGATACTTTGTGAATTATCTCTGTACGACTTATTACCATACGAATTAGTTGTCAAGTTTTTCGAGTATAATTAAACTATTCGCACGAAGGTTAGTGAGTGTCCAAGAAGAAGAGGTAGAGGAGGACTGATATTTCTCTCTCAGTTAATTATGATTTGACATGATGTGTGTGTCTGGACCAAGTGAGTCCTGTGATTTTGAAAGATGTTGGTTCATGTTCCCCTTCACAAAAAGGGACGGGGGAGATAAAAGAGCATGAAAAATTAGAGGGAAGAGTTTGTTAAAAACAAGTTAATTAGGAATTAAGTACAAAGCTCATCAGGAACGACGTAGTTTACACAAATAAGTGAATAAATATCTCAAGACGACAGAAACTCTGTGCTGAGGTTAATTACATCATGCGTACTCACTTATTACCACACTTCACATTGTCCCGAGAGAAGTTGTCCCTTAATTTGCCAAAGCGATGTAAAGAAAGGGAAACACGTCATCTTCCTTCTTCCTTAGATTGTAAATTCCTAATTTGTCAAGTTGTGCTACTGATGTTCAGTCCTATTAATTATGCATAGTCAAAGTCATCTCAAAGGACGGAGAGGAATTTGTCCCTCCTCCACTAATTGTCTTGTGAATTTAAATTAAAACGTATTATCCATCCATCTATTTTTGTTGGTCAACTTGTAGAGACGTTGACAATTTAATCCGGACAGACAAGGGAGGGAAAAAATTAAGGTCTAAGCTATTCTCCCTTTCCTTCACTGCATAATATTTATTTTGATTTTGTCAAAATAATAACAATGACTTCTTGGAAGACGTCCTCACTCTTTTCATCAAGATTCTCTGATCGAGTCAATGGATGGAGGGGAACGGAGCATTCAATTGATTCTGAAGTACTTGCGTTTGTCATCATTATTCTAATGGAATTACTTTGACCCTTGATTTCGTTCTCAAGTCCCTTTCGCCCTCCTCTACCATTTATTTATTTTTTCCTTGAGACTTGGCTTCCGTTCGGAATTTCCCCTCCCAGCGTCTTTATCATAAATTAAGTGGAGATAAAGGAATGACATAATCTAATGTGTAATCAGTTATACTTTAACTTCAGTTGGCGTTAAGTTGATAAGGACCATTTCCAAAATGGTTTTGTTTCCTGGACGGATTTAGCGGGGTGTTCATGTAATTTCCTGTTAGCCATTTAATTGGGGATAAATGACTTTCCTCCAGAAGTCCGAGTATCTAGATTGTAGGGGCTACACTCCGAGTTTGTTCACAAGTCTTGGAAGATTTGAAGTAATTTAGCCAGAATCCTTGGTGCTATTATGGAATGTAATTCCTGGAGGAAAAACAAAATCGAAATCTCGTTGGTAAGAGAGTAGAGGACGGTTGTTACATTCAATATTGTCTTTATTAAAGAGAATTTTAGAGGGTCGTAAAGAATTGTTCATACACACACATGTGTGTGTGTCTTTTGTACCTGTTCCCCCATTAACTATTTAGCACAGTCTCATTGCGCTCAAGTGGGGACGAAGAAGCATTTAACACCATAAAACCTTAATGACGAAAAGTCCTTTTTGTCCACACATAAAAATATGATATGAAACGTGAATCTGTGGCTCGTAACCTGTCTCCATTTCATATTTTCCCATTATTATTTTTTGTACAATCTGCTTAAGAAGGAAATAACTTTGAATTATTATTTATGTGTAGAGAATGTGTGAAGACACTTTGTACTCAAGCAGTTCAATACTCTAATGCTTACATGTATGTAGTAGCTTCATCCTCTCATCTTCTCCCCTCACACTTGCATTTTCATTTACTTTTTTGCCCACAATCTTTTGTTCATCAAATCATACGTATCTACTGTATGTACGTACATAGATAGTATATACAGCGAGTGGCAAAAAGCAGAGCTAGGGCTGAGTGCAGTACTACACACAAACCACCTTGACTCAATGTTAATTTTTCAAATTACATGAAATTCCATGTCATTAATGCACGGATTTTCTCTCCTCCCTCCTTCCTAATTTACATGTCGTGTCATGTTTATTCTCTTCATTTTTTCTCAAAACACTCGCATTCAGAGTGACTGTAAAGTAAATAAAGCCATCACTTCACATCATAACAGAGTAAGAGGGTACGAAGTGGTTGTCTCTTCATCCCCAACTAACTCTGTTAATTGTGAGTGAGACAGGGAATCTGTTTGTCTGTGGGGGGAACTATTATTCAGTTGTGAACTCCACACACACAAGTCAAATGTCCACTTTCTTCAACTTTATCATCTTGTCAATTCCTTATCTCATTGATAAAATGAGAAAAAGTTAATTCCAAGGGAACTCACCTAAGTATCTACAATTTCATCAAACAAGAATCATCAAAAAATATTCAATGTCTCGTGACGACGTTGGCTTGGAAACTCGGAATCAATTTATTTTGTCTTATTACACAATGACGGGAGTTGATTGTGATGCAGGGCCCTCGGACTGTTTTCCCCTGTCCTTTTGTACACGAAGTGAGAGAGACACTGAATTAGAGTCTTGAGAAGGAACTCTCCCTCAAGCTAGAATTATTTTGTTGTTTCTTTATAATAATTATAAAATATCCAGTTATATTTTTTGCATTTCTTAGTAGTTCCAATTTTCCTTTATATTTTTTAAATATTTGTGTTTGAGTGGACGGAGTGGATTGTGTTTCAGCTGGACCGCCTTCTCTTTTCTCTTTTTTAAGGTTACACCAAATTGATTTTACTTATTTTCTATTGATATTTCTTACAAGGGAAGTGTACACACTGTCGCACTCGGATTTTCAAATAATCGCCAAAAACTCGTTCATTGGGGTCCCCTGACCTACG
>WJFB01002667.1:0-17513 GCA_009870185.1 Pygmarrhopalites habei
GGGGGGGGGGGGAGGGTGACACGGAGGTCAACCAACAATTGGGGAATCAAGTATGCAGAGTCCGGGTCCAAGAATACGTATAAATATATGGGGGGAGCCAAATGGGAAAATCGGGAGGAAGGATCCAAGAATAATTTTTAAAGGCCATTCACAATATTTGTGTTTGTGGATTCTCCTACCGTCAAACTCGGCAAAACCACTGCACCCTTTCAAAACAATTTATGAAATAATTGAGACAGGGAAACAAATGCGGAGTATTTTTCGGAGGGTTTTCCGTGTGTGTGTCTTTGTGGAGAAAAAAAATCCACGACCCGAATTTGCTATGCTATGAGAGGAGCTTTGGCTGGGCTTTCCATTTCCTTGAAAAACGGGAGTGGAGGAGAAGAGAAGAGGGGGTTTTCGGTGTGAGACTGGCGATTCCGGTGTCTTAATAAATTACAAATTCCATTCACTGTCTTCTAATCCGTATAATAAGATGAATCGAAAATACACAGCCCAGCCAGAGAGAGAAAGCGGAAATAGTGTCAGGCTGTGTGCGCCTCTCTCTCTCTTTGGCGTGTGTGTCTGTACGACTGGGTTTTCCTGGGTTTCCAAATGCATATGCGGGAAGGGAAAGCTCCGAGTCAAAAAGGCGACTCTTTTTGAGGAGAAGCAAAAGGATTTTTAATGTACGACCATTTTTTGAGGTGCTTCTTCTTCTCCTTCATTTCTACACAAATGTGTGTGCCCCTCTCTCTATGTGTGTGTAATATATTTATAGATGGTGCACACAAATGTGTAGCGTGTGTTGAGGAAAGAGACTTGCGCTACAAATTTGGCCAAGCCAGTTGAATTTGCAAAACAGAAAAATTCTCAATGATTTTTTTCTCGTGTAGTTCTTCCTCGTCTTTGTACAAAACTTCTTTGGCTCTAGCATAACTAAAGAATGGAGCGTACAACTTGTAACCTTTCACTCTTTCTCTTTGATAACGTCCCTCCTTTCACATGTACACACATCACTTCATTCCGCTTTTCCGGGGCTTTGCTCTGCTCCCAGGCCGATCCATTGACCCTTGTGATAATAATTCGGGTAATCTCTATTTCTATCCTTCTAGGATTTCTCCTTCTAGGATTTCTCCTTCTCATTTTCATCCAGAAATTTCCCCGCCTTTCCCTTCCATATAATAAATAATTTCTTCAGTCCGTCTACAAGAAGCACTACATAAATCGACTCTTCATCGAGGTGTGAAAGGACGAGAGAAATTGCAAGTATTTGCAATATTGCCCACACTCCTCCGCATTTCGGGAGTTAAGTGGTGTGAACTGTAAAAGGATCCCAATTGAGCTCAGCGAATGTCAACGTCCTTAAGACTAAGATCAAATAAACAGACTAATTTTCGCGCCTTAACCTCACTCAACAATTTCGGCATTACAACAAAATCCGAAATGGAAATGGAAACCGTTTTAAAATGGAGTGAATTTCAAAGAAACTAAATGGATCCGATTGGGAATTCACTTTCAATTCACTTTCCCTTCCATAGGAAATGATAGAAAATGATGGAAAAAGATGAGCCCAAAAGTACAATAGACCGACTCAATTTATTAATAACGGAGACTGTCAACCCAACTCAAAATGTTGGCTATTCTTCTGGAGTGAGGCACAAGTGTCTGGAAATGGGTGATTGAGCTCAATTTCCTCCACACACACACGCACACACACGCAAGGGACGGAGGGTTTCGGGATAAAAAGCTGTCAAAATTCCGAGTTGAAATGCAGACAAAAAAGCTAAACAAGCTCGAAGGAAGAGTGCGGGAGGGAGTGAGGCTGATTTCAGTGAAACGTTTGACAGCTCGCTGTGTTTGTGGAAATATTTTTTTTCTTTTGAGCCATTCGAGTGAATAACTAGATGATGTAGAAGCAGGGAGAGAGTGTGTGTGTGTGTATTTTTGGTTCCGCTTGACACAGTTCAGAGGAGGAGGAGGAGATTGTTCCAAAAGAGAGAAATCTGTTGAATTCCCCTCCTCTCTTATTTTTCTCTTTATGGACTGAAGACTTGTACTCGATATTTGAGTTCGTTTTCTTGAAGTTGTGAGGAGGGAAAGGAGGAGGGAGAAATCCGCTTTTGGATTCTACACAGGGACGACCAGAGAGAGAGAGAGAGAGACAAGTAAAAGTCGACTGATACTTTTTGGCTTTGAAAACTACAAGATTTACTCAAGTCAGACAAGTAAGCCTGTAAAACCTCTGCTCAGTGACTCTTCATATATTAACCGGGGCTACCCAGACAGACTTTTCACTTTTATCCCGTATTGTGTGTGTGTACACCCCCTTGACTGTTTATAGCCCTAGTTGGTCGTAACTTTCCCCCCTCCTTTCTTTACATCTTTTCATCTGGTTCGGTCGGACTCCCAGTTTTTTTTGTTTGTTTCCTTCACTCCGGCTGTTGCAGGGGGAAAAGGAGGGAATAGTCCTTTGCATTTTAAAAAAATTTCCCACATTCACTCTCTCTCTCCCTTTATGATCATATCATACACAACCACGTCTACCATCATAGCACAGCACAGCATCATGGAAAAACACATACTCTCTATTTTCGAATGGAGGCACACACACGTGACCCCGCCATTCCCACTCAAATTTCAATTTCAACAACTACTGGACAGAGCAGAATAGACGGAAATTTCCCTTGCTTTCCCTATTACTGAGAAACAGGATTCATGGCAGAGAGAGAGAGAGGATAAATTTGAATTATTCATCGAGTAAATTTGTAGGATATTTCCCAAATATTTGGACAGATGAGTTATGTAAAAGTGGACCACTTAAATTCAATTCCAGTGGAATGCTACACCCATATTTTGTGAGGTTTGATGGGGCTTTGGAAAACCAGAAAAAGAGTGGGAGAAAAAAAATTAAAAAATTAGAATCTTGACTCAAGACTCTCAATTTCAATTTTGGGATTTCCCTGGAGGATTTGGAAGGTTGGGGAAAATTGACCTCGTGAGTGAAAGAGAGAGAGAGTGGGTTGAATTAGAGATGAGAATTATTTATTTATTGACCCACTATCCAGCCTGGGAGGAGGATCTTACATAAAGACTGACTGTACGGAGGAAGGTTAAAGAATCTTATAGTTTACGTTCTCACGGTCAAGGCCACGAACCCTTCATTTTAATGAAATGGAGGATTAATAGAGGATGGGAAGTGGAGTCGAGTTTTTTTGGGTTTGCGGCTCATGAATTTTAAATGATGGATTGATCCATCATTTTCTCGGGGAAGGATTTTGGACAATTACAGACTGAAGGTTCTTCTCTCGCTCTCGCTTTCTCTTCTGGAAGTGGAGGGGAGTGATTCTTATGGCGAAAATGTTGCTAAAGACAGTCATAATAATTCAGTGGGGCATATCACTTTTATGTTGTTCACAAAACTGAAGGGGGAAAAGGCCGTGTGTGGCAGGAGGGGGAAAAGGGAACTCTCCATTTTTTGTGAGGTTTGTCTGTGTGGAGGAGGAGGAGGGATGTGCAGTGTAATGCAGCATGTGGGCTCAGTTCACTCTGGGGGCAAATAAAAATAATGGCTGTGCGAGGAGGATGTTGGGCAAGAGGAGGAGGAGAGGAGAATGGAGGCTCCCTGTATCTCACACACAGACATACATTACATCAGCAGAGATGAGTGAAAAGCAATAAAAACAAGGAGGAAAATGAGAGAGTTCCATTTTTTGAATCTTTCCTCCTCCCTAATTTTTCCCTCTAAAAACCTCTCTCCTCTTTCCTAATTGAGGAGGAGTGAGGAGTGAAAAAGAGTTTCCTGTGCCATTCACAAAATTTTAATCCCACGACTCGCAACGCTCCAACATCATTAAACCCTGATGAGGATTTTCTCTCTCTCTCGTGAATTAAACTTTCATTCCAGAGCACGATGGTTTCATTATTTCAAAATTTAGGGAAGAAAAAGGGTAAATTTTGTGCAAAATAATTTTGAAATACTGTCCAGACTTTGTCACTGGGTTAAGTCTTAAGGGATGTGGACTTGAGATCAGGTGTACGAAGAGTACCCTGAATTATTGAGCTGACAGTATTTACGAGTGTAGTCAAGGTTGAACAATTAAAGATTTGCTTTCACTTTGGCTTTGGCCTCTCATTTTCAAGTTTGTAATGAAATTATCTCTTTCTCCACGGGAGAAAGTCTTCTGTCCTTTGTAGGCTGTAGTGTATTCGAAAGGCAGAGTGAAAAGACTTTGGTCTGATCAGGTGGGATCTACTTTTAAGGCTTGAATTAAGCATGCATTATTCGTGGAGTTATTCTGTCCTTACCAAGATGGTTGAGTCTTCTTTCTCCCTTCCCTCAGATTTCTCATGAATGAATTTCCTCCTCCTCGAGTTCGAGTCGAGGATAAGAACTTTCTCCACACAAATGAACGCACACACTGTCTATCCGTCACACACACACACACGTATACACAGTATAAGTGGAGAAAATGCAAATGACCTCCTTCCCGAATTGTGTCACATGAAATGTAAAATTCACCACTTAATTAACTAGTCGGTTCGTTAACTAGTTGTGTAGTACAAGTTACACTGCCTTGTTGTCTTTGTCCCATGTTTTCAATTAGAGTTTTCCCCCATTTTGTGAACTACACATTTCCACATTTTATCATTTTTTTCCTCCGCCGCATTGCTCCCTAGTCAATCCTTTCTCTCTCACTTTCTCCTCGTTCTCTTCGTTCTTCCCTTCTGAGTTTGGTGTGGGAAGAAGGAGAACCCGGATATTTTCCACGAGGACCAAGATTTCCCTAAAAGTTGTCACAGCTGGAGACTCTCAAGTCACAGGCTTCCCAAGTCCACCCAAATACAGACTGCCATTAATTAAGCAGCGTAAATACATTTGCCACACACGAAAAATAAGCCTCCACCACAATTTACAAAAATCACAGTCTCTCTCTCTTCTCTTCCTCCGCACACTTTCAAATTACTTCAATTTCCCTTTCTCTAATTTCTTTTTCCCTCCAAATACCCAAATAAAATGTGGACCACACACAACGACAACGACAACACGCACTCTTAAAGGTGGAGTAGAAAAATTCTAAGATAAAATGGGTTTTCTCCTCCAGAGTGTACAGATTCCCCCCGAGGGTATGAAATTCTACTCTGGAGTGGAAAATGTTTCTACCCCTCGTCCACTGTCCGTGGGCTCTGCTCTGGAGTAGAAAAACCTTAGAAAATTGTTAAGAGTGCGGACACACACGCAGAGAGAAACAGTTTAAAAAATCCTTTTCGTTTCCCTCCCACAAAATTAACTAGTTTTTCTAGTCATGCCTCCTCCTTTCCAATTTTCCCCAAACTTTTTATTCACACACTTTCACTGGAGAATTTAAATTAGATTTTAATCACTCAGTTTAATCATTAATCACAGAGTCACCCCTCCACATTTTGGTGACCCTTTCAAAACTTCAACTTGCCAGTTCATCAACTCATTGTCCTTTCGGTTTTGAGGGTAAGAAAAAGCTCTCCTGTCATTAGCCGATAAAGGAACGTTGTGTAAAAATGGAGGAACGGCTGGATGGCTGGTAATTAATTAATGCCGAACCGCTTTTCCACTAGACTGCCCCACTAGACACACACACACCCTCAGCCTCCCAAAGGCTCCTGTAGGCAGGCAGGCACAGGAAAATCCCAAAGTATGAGGAATGCGGGTCACAAAGATTTTCCCGAAATTTTCCTTCTCCCTCCCTCCGGTTTTAGAAAATTGGTTTCGGACTTATTTTCAGAGTTCGGGGTGAGGAAAACGTGTTCCGGTTTTGGTGTGTAAGGCGGGTAGAAGGAGAGGGGATGAAATGAAGAAAGAAGAGGATCCGTTGTTTGCAAACTGGGTAGCAGAGTAAGACTGAGTGGAGAGGCGGGAAGGTGCTGCTGCTTTTCTCGGATCCACACCACCCCCGAAACAGAGGGTCTCTCTCTCTCACACACACACACACGTACACACAGACAGCAGTGCTTGGAGAGAGGGAGAGAGAGAACTCTTGTCATAAAATTCTGCTCTGTCGTTTTCGATGTGGATACAAAGTTGTGCGGGGAGAGCTGCGCCGTGAATTCCCCGGTTTCTTCATTAACCTCTTAATAGTGGGAGGAAATAGGGAAATTTTTCATGTATTCAATTCAGGCCAGAGTAAACAAAGGAAATGTTGGGAGAAAAAAAATTTTTTATTTTGGTTATTGAGGCGGAAAGAACAGTCTTTTCGTGGGTGAAGAGGAAGAGGAATGGGCAGACACTCTCGACAGCTGTTAAATTTTCTAACTCTCCCTCCAGGGACTGCCCGTCCCTGCGACTCTTTTTCAAACAAGTGCGAGCCAGATGATGAATTCAAATGTCTGTTGTGTCCCACATGGAAAAACTGGGAGGGCTAAACTGAAACAAACCGGGTTAATAAATATGCAGTTGTGGTGTGGAGTCAGCAGTGGTAAGAAAACGGTGACAATTCAAATGACCAGTCCGCCAAAAATTCTAGTCACAAACGAAGCTTGGAACAAAAACAATCATTTTGACATTAGTGTAAGAATTTCTATTATAAATTTGTAGCCAAGTGGAACTGCCATTCTTTGCTGCTAATCCAAACTTCTGAGAGAAAGTTTTTTACAAATTGACTCGCACTTGACAACTTTCCTCAAACCCCACAAGATCCATCGCAATTTTTATCGAATCCAAGTTTTAAAATCTTTTTCTCTGGATTCCAGAATCTGGAAATATTCCGGGATATTTAAATGAACCATCAGTGGAACAGCGTGTAATGGCAAGGATTATGAGAAAATTTCTTTGGCTTTCAGTGAAAGTCACATTATTTGAGTGTGGATTTGGAGTGACATGCAAATTTGTGTCGAGTCTTCCAAAAAATCATAACGATTTCTCTTGAATGGTCAACGCTTCATTTTTCCATGCTAAAAAATGAGGAAAGTTTTGAATTTGCGGGTAGACTTTGTGTGTGTGTGGGAAAATGACCAGCTGCATTTTACGATTAGTGAAATAACTTTTTGCAACTTTTTTACCCTCTCGTAAAAAAATTAACGGTCATTCTTGGACACTGCTATTATTATTTTACTTAGCAAATTTCATGCAAATTTCACATTTCAGGCTATTTGCTTTGCCCGTTGGGGGTCCTGGTCAAGGACGCCGTCCTTGACATGTCAAAATTATTGTTGGCCTCATCCCCATCCCACTCATATTTTCCCTCCCGGGTCATTCGTCCGAGTGTCCAGGGGAGAGAGAAATTTTGAATTGAAAGATCTCCATGGCTCTAAATCCTCTCTCCCCCTCTGTATCTGATTATGGAAGAAAAGTCTCGGGATAATTCCTATCCAGTAAAAGAGAAAGTTGAAGATGGAGGAGGGGGGTTGCATTTCCCTTGTATGCAGTCGCATAAATCTCAGACTGACATGTTTCGTTTCGGATTTTTGTCGGATGGAGGGGGAATTTCTCATGGGTGATTCCCAATTATAGGCAAATTCTGTGATCTCTCTCTCTCTTTTATCTTGGTCTGCATCCACAAAAACAAGCACAAATGCAAGAAAACGATGGGACAGCAGAGCTCTGGCTCTGGTTGTCTTGAGAACTCTAGCTTCGAGAAATATAGCGTGACTGTCTTGCTCTGGCCCCATAAATACTCTCTGGAAAATGTAGATTTTTTCCCTAATCGTTTGTTTACATTTTCCACTGTTTTCTGGTTATGCTCCCCTCCCGTCCTTCTCCTCCCACTTCTCCCCCCATGAATCCACTTTGTTTCTCAACAAGAAAAGAGTTTTGGATTTTTCTCTTCCCATCCCATACATTTTTTTACAGAGTACAGAGAAAGGGCGGGGAGGGAAAATTGGAAGATTCTTTTTTAACATTACATCATGGATTTTATTTATTATCAAGTGAATCGGATTCTCTCCCTCCTCCTCCCTCCACAGCACAGCAAAGAACAGGGAAAGATGAAAGAGAATCCCTTTTTTGCAAAGAAGAAAATGCAACTTCTTTCACTGGCTGTGTGTGTGTGGATCTACACAAATTTGTATGTTGGTTGAAAAGGGGGAAGACAGTTAATCGATGGTGGCATCTTGAGTGAGAGTGTGTCTCGTCTTTTGCTCTCCAACGTTTTCTCTTGGAAGCAACCTTCGTTGTGGACTTGTGTATGAAGATTCTCAGATTTGATACGCATTCCCCTCAGTAGAATCATCCTCATCCTAGAATAGAGAGAGAGAGAGATTCCCAATTACTTAATGGCATGTTCCTCCTCTCTTTCCCTCAGAAATACATTTCCCAAGGATTTTTTCTTTGTCTCCAGAGAAAGGAAGCCGGGGGGCAAATGAGGAGCAGAACAACAAACGCAATCCTCCGACCAATTACATTTACAATTGACAAGGCGAAATCTTAATGTAGTCCGAGGAGGAGAACAGAGCCAAGATTCTTTTGTTTCTCCAGGGTTTTCGGTGAGCCACCCGAAACATGTCACTGGAGGTAAGTGGGCAGGTAAGGATACTTGTCTCTACCCCAAATTTAACAATGTTATTCTTTTACATCCTACATTGTCCTCACAATCCATTTGTGAGGACTCAGGAGGGAAGGAAAGTAATTGCGCGGTAAAAATAATTATCCTAGTCTTCTAGTCTTGTTAGGAAAACGATTCCTTTTGCAATAATTAGAACGAGAGAATTAATTTCTACGCCCAATCATAATTTGATATTATTTATAACAAGATTTGGTTTCGTTCTGTAGCTTTATCTTTAAATTACTGACCTCTGCTTGACCTTTTTCAACAATACTCCATTTTCCTGGATATTTGAACTTCAGTGGAAACCATACAATTTTCACTCGAATTTGTACGGGTGGGAGTGCTTTCTCCATTGTGAAAAGCGTAGAGGAACAAAAAAGGGGAATTTGTGATCAATTTTGAATATTTGATTATTTCAATTTAGTCTTCTCTCTGTTCATTCGAATTCTAATAGCAATTTGTGTAAAGGTTCAAAAAGTAATTGAGACTGTCAAAAGTTCCCTTTCAAAATCGTACCATCATAAATGTTTTTCCTCCCTTTTCCTGCCATGTTCCAAAATGATAGAGCGGGGAAAGTTCATCCTGGATTCCCTCTTCTCTTAATTCATTGAAAGGGAACTCACACACTTGGGCCTCTTCATTAACTTACATTAGAGAATGGTAATCAAATTTTCAGCGGAGAGCACAAGAGTTGCCATAGAGAATTGCTCTTTGTGTGTGTAAAACTCCCGTAGAGATCCAGTGAAAGTCTCCACGCCCAAAAAAAGCCGGCTTTTCCTTTCTCCACACACGCCCGGCTCAGTCCATTCTCATCTGGAGAGAAGGATGAAGGATGATGAGTGTCAAGTGAAAATGAATGAGGATTTGTGAATTTCCCCTCTGAATGGCCCCGTTTAACCTCCGCCGCATCGTGTGGTACGTACGGGAGTCCGGAAAATGCCAGTCAAAAAATGTGTGTGTAGTTTTTCTCTCCGTGAAATTTTGCTTGTGTAATTTTGCTCATGATCCATGCTGCTGGCCATAGAGAATCAATAACTACTCTTGCTTTCTCCCCCTTCATGCCATGTTCAAAATGCAGAAATGTTCCCTCTCCATTTGTACATACATGCACAGCGTGTGTGTGTGTGTGTACAAATGGAGAGACAGAGGCTCTTTCCTTTGCGCCTAATCTCCTCTCCCTCCCATTACATCACAACACAAATAAATAGAACCAGACAGAGAGAGAGAGAGACAAAGCTGGAGAGAGATGGAAAAGAAAAAGTTGCCCAAGGGTTGCCCAAGCTTTCTCCTTCCTTCAAAATGTGGAGCACAACTCTTCCTCCAGAATATCTTCTTGGCCCCCTCACCCGGGTAAGTAGGCAGCAGTGCCAGGACATGCAAACCATCATCATCAAATTTATAACTTTCTCCATGATCCCCATTTCCGCTTTTATTTCCCTCTCTCTCTCTCTCTCTTCCTTTCTCCAGGTCGGATTACTCGACTAGGCGACTTTCTCCTCCATTTGCCAGCCAAGGGAACGGATCCAGCAACAGCTTGTCAACCCCAAAAACGTATTTTTAATTGACTTATCATCAATCCAAAGGGCAGAATCCTGGTCCAGCCCAATTTTGAAGTAAATCCAAGGTAAAATTTGACTTTCAACACATCTGGGCCCCACACACGCCGCTCTCTGTCTCTCTCTCTTCGGGAGGAGATAGGCCAATGGATCTTACGATTTCCTGAGTGTGTGTGGATTTGAGCCATGATCGTCTCCGAATCAGCCGCTCCGATACTCAACAACATGGGAATTTAATGTGGGTCACAAACCACGGAACAAATCCGGTCAGTGGGAATTAGTCTGCAATCTCTAGTGTCTTCTGTTTTTAAAGAGGGTGTAGGAGAAAGTGGAGAAAGGAAGTGGTCTTCCCGCAGCTGGGATGAGAGGTTGAGAGGAAAGGACACTTAGACACACTCTCCTTTCCACATCAATGAACTCTGCGGCTGAACGAAGGCCACACACACACATGGGAAATTCCCAATATCACCATCCCCTCACACACACACTCTCTCTCCAGGAGTCTCTGGACACACGGCTCTCTTTGCATATCAAACGGAAACGGATTTGAAGTACCTAATGATTCTAACAGTCCCAATGAGTACCGTACAAAATCGGAGAAAAGGGGCCCGTTTTGGAAAAACTTGCCTGGAGAATACGGGTACTGAAAAAGAGGAACAGAAAGATTCTAAAAGGTTTAATAATTGTAATAGAATTATAGAGGCCTACCGTAAACTCTGAAAATCCAACCCCGTCCCTTGTAATATTCTTCTTGCATTGCCAGAAAAAAGATTTTGACCGGGACTTCAGTTTTTGTAGTGACGGTCGACTCGGATGTAAATTTACGACTGTCCAGCTTTCCCCATTATGCACTAAATTAAATTATTATGATTTAAGATATGCCGACTTTAGATAAAATTTTTGAGTCTCAGCCCAACTCCTCCCTCCTCCTCAAGAAATGAGCACAAGGCTGGTCCACAATTTAAAGATGAAATAAACAAAAAAACACAAAAATGGAGAAAGCATTGAAATGAGGCTTTCCATAATTTATTTGGCTCTCCCTCCCATTCCCATCCTCTCCCTGTGTGTGTGTCTATGGGACTCATGAGGGCTGAGCATGATCCTCTCTCTCTCTCTTCGACTACCCCCGAAATTTATGTCAAATGCAGCCATATTTCTCTGTTTTCCTTGCATGTGTCCATGCATTTACATGTAGTGCAATGCATTCACAGCCCACTGCTTTATGCCATGCCATTCCATATTATGCCGTGCAAACCTATCAACTTCTCCTCCACCGCCAACTCTTGAACGGTCCTTTTCAAGAGTCAGTCATGGACTCGGGTAGGGAAGGGAAAGAACAGGAGTTTCCGTGAGTCTCCCTTTCTCTAGCTAAACTACATATTGTCATTCCCCCAGTAAAAGAGTAGTCGACTTTAGCTCTGACTTTCTCTACTCCGGACAAAACAAGATGGATAACTTCTCGTCTTTGTCTTCCCCTCCCCTCCCCTCACATATTTATTGTATCAAATTATATAGCCCCCCACCACACACACACACAAACACACGCTCCTATTTTTACCCAGACAGGCACACTCGTCCTTCCTCCATTTGTCTGGAGGAAGGGGAAGCGTGTGGGAATACAAGGGAGGGAGAGGGAGGGAGGAAAAACAGACTCCCTGTAAATACATTTGACTTATCATCCATTGAAAGGCAAGGAAAGGAGAAAGCGTCTTTCTCTCTGCCTTTTCTTCGGATGGGTGGCCCATCTTTTTTGGAAAGACTTTCTATTTGTATCCTCTCACGGAGAGAGAAAGAGAAAGGAGAGTGGAGGAAGCAGGAAATAATTGTGCCAACAAAAAGAGGCCATTTACTTTCTCCTGTGTGTGTGTGTGTACAGGGGAAGGAATTTCACATCTCTCTCTCCACACACACACAAGGCCAGAGGAAATGGGAAAGGAAATCCCTTTCAAATCCCAAATTCTCCTGAACAGCTCGGAACACGAGTAAAAGGGGAAGTCAATGACAAACATTTAAAACACCCAAAAAATATTTGACGTCCCTCCTGACACACAGGACGGTAGGAGAGGAGTTTTTCCCATGTGTGGTTCCCAAGGAGAAATTAGGGTGAAAGTTATCCTCAGAATCTCCACATATTTTCTAATTGAACTTGTTTGAATTTTACGACGGAATTGTAAAAGGAGATATTAGACGATGAGGAATTTATGCTGCAACTTTTAAAGTCACCCGAATGACGAAATCCGGTTTTAAAAAATTTTGATGTCCACACAAACCTTGTGGCTGTCTTCAAACTTTTACGACGACGACGAGGACATGAAAAAAAATTCTAGAGACAAACTGTTGCTGCTGTCCACTTTTGTATTTGCGGTTACCTTGTCATCGGCTGGAGTAGTGTGTGTCTAGAGAGAGATAGAGGACTGGAGTGTGTCACTCACATGAATAATGCATGGCCCTTGTATTTGTCCACCTCCTCCTTCCCCTTCCCATGGAATTGAGGAGGAGGGCTGTCATTAATCTAATGGAGATGAAAATAGTTGATAAGATAACTTGATAAAACTTTTATGTGAATGAAAATGTTATGCAAAGAATGGGCCAATCCTTCCCATCATAAAAATTATGACCTTTCCACCTTTCCCCTCATAAAAATATGATGAACCCCTCTTTTCCCTTTATCCCCATGCATGGGGATAGCCATGGCCATGGCTAGTACAATACAAAAGTGAAAGCTGTTTCCCCTGGTGAAAGTCTTCGTGTAATACAAAGTTGGTCTTACAGCTTACTCACTTTACAGCTTATACGGTACTCTCTTTTCCGCTTTGAGATTTCTCTCCATCTCTCAACCTCAATTAACCATACCTTGGGATGGGAGGAAGAGAAAGGAGCTTTCTCCGGATTTCATCTGTATGTAGTAAACAGCTGATGGACTTTTTTGGAACAAGTACAGATACATGCATGGTCCACATTTCTTTGAATGCGTGTGTCCTGCCTGTGTGTGTGTGGCGCGTAGAAGGATTGAGCTTTGATGAAAAATTCCTGGTTTCCAAAAAAAAGTCCCAGTTTCCCTGGGAATTTCCTGGTTTGAGGAAATCTCTGAAAATTCTAGAGAATGGGACAAATGGGGGTGACCCCCCACTTCTTTTTTTGGCTGACTTTCTCCTCTCCGTCCGTCCTTGTCCAACTGTCTGCCGGCTTTAACCCGCCGCCCTTTCTTGGAATACTAATTCTAGTGGATGTGGACTACGGGTAATGGAACATGTTTTTCCTTCACTTCCCCCTCCACCCCCTTCCACACAACAAACAGAGGAAGAGGGGCTGCACTTAGGATGCTAGAGGGCACATTTAGGGTAGAGAGAGAAAAAATGCGGATTCACAACACACAATCTTCCATGGTAAGTTGGGACCATCAATATCAACATTTCAACTACACCCCTCCTCCTGGTTCTCCTCCCGTGGAATTATTTCGTGGGACACGACTCACCAAATCCTTTTGTGTCTGTATATATTTCCTCTATATTATTGGCTTGGATTTTGAAGGAGAGAGAGAGATTCGGAGCTTTTTTTGAGGAGGAGGGTGGATGCCATTGTCAAGGAAAAAAAGAGCCTCGTGCCCACACGCACAGCCGCTCTCATTGTCGTGCTCTGCATATCAACACTCACTCCTTCACTTCCCTTCCTCTCTCTACCTCTCTGCATGGCAAATCCGCCCAAATCCTCCTCCACTCCTCCAGTAAATATGGAAACGATTTAGATTTAATGCACTCACGAATGAGCCACTCGGATTTTTAAGGACTGAAAGTTTTTTTTTCTCCGAGGATTTTTTCAGAGAGGCTGTCCAATCGGCATTTGATTCGATTACTAAATGCTATTAGGAGTGCTAGGGTAGTCAACACTTGATCATCCGAATAAAAAATAAAAACGACCCGTATTCAAAAATTGAAAGACGGCCTATTTATCAAGGTCATTCAACATCTGGGTCATCTATTCTGCTTCCCTGGCTACACGGGGGAGGGTCGTGCCAAATGCAGTACGGTTACTAAAGGAATGAGTCACATGGCGGGAAATTATTTTTTAGCCGGAGAATGAGATTCCTCGGTTCGGTGAGAGGACAGTCTCAAAGTAGGCTTCCCTGGGAAATGAAGGATTGACATGCACGGGAAGAGGGTACCAATATCCGAGTGGATTGGAGTCATAATACCTTTAGATGGGGGAATGAGGAATGCAAATGTAAATAAATTGGAAAAATACAAAAAAAGATCAATTTGAAAAGCTTTGACTGATAGGAGTGTGGAGGAGTTGCTGGAGTACAGTGGGTAATAAAATAAAGTTTGAAAAGTTGGACTTTGGTTTATTGACAGAGGATTGTGGTGGATGGGGAGGGGGAGAGAGTGTGATGAAGAGTCAATATTTGTATTTAATCAATTGGAGCGGGAGAGTTTAATTGAATTAGCTTTATCATGAAGGATGGTCACGAGGAGGAGGATCCACAGTAATTCACATTGTGATGATAATGATGCTCATTCTAATTTCCTCCATTCATGATGGTCAGACTTGAGTGATGAGATTGTGGAATTGACCTGGGGACATTTGACGCGGGGACGTTTGACACAATCACCATAAAACAAATGAAATGTGACGGAGGGTGGACACGGAAGCGGAAGTTTCTCCTCCTCAGAGTGTCGTGTCTCCTCATTCATTATTGTAGTGTGTGTGTGTGGTATAAAGCTTTATTTCGTGGGTGCCTTAATGATTATTGTCCAAAGTTTAATCTCATTAAAAGTAAATTTGTTTGAAGGAGACTCCAATTTTTATTCACAGAAGAGAAGTGAAAGAATAAGTGAAAGTTTACAATGAAATCAAGTATTTTACAAATGACACTGTTGATCATCCTGAATAATATTTTGAGTACTGGCTGACAGGTCAGGGTTCGTATCGGCTGAGTGACCTAGTCGAGGGTCTTTTGTGTAAAATCGGTTGTAGGATGGGAAAAGACCGAATTTTATAAGGACGAATAGAACAAAACAAGTGAAAGCAATTGTTTGAAGAATTACAAATACCCAAAGACTTGTCAAGGATGATTGTCTACCCGGTTCCGTTTCCACTCCCTCGAGGGAAGCAACCTCAAAATCCCCTCCTGGACCCAGCACTGTGAAACCTGTTTTGATGTCCACTTGTCCAGTCACTGGATTCTGCCTTTTGAAATACCTCGTGTCCATAATGGTCTCATTGATGACCCCCGTAAAATTGTCCATCTCTGGATTGAACTGGGATAGAAAATCCGAACTGAATATCTGGAGGGGTGTAATGTAGGTCAGGGTGACCTCATCCGGGCAAGGTTGTTCTGGAAGGAAGGTTTGGGAATTGAAATGTAGGAAACAAAGACAGGCTAAGGAGACTTCAATGGAGCCAAATTTATTAGGATTTAGGATTTGGTCATGTTTCCCTGGACATTTGACCGAAACTTGAATATCCGGATTGCCCGTCACAATAAAAGTGTTTGCTGACACCCTCGAGAAAATTGGGAGTGGAGCCATGTTGTCCACAACCCTTTCGCACTGGAGTCGACAGTATTTTTTCATGGTCGGGAGGGAACGAGAGAAATAAGCGGAAGCGCAAAGATTTGGAAGTGTCCGGAAAAGATTTGATGGAACTTGACACAGATTTGACCCCAGTTGTGATTGACAGGATGTCTGTGTTAGATAGCCCGAGGCCTCATCGTACAAATAAAGACCGGACAAATTGTCAAATATTTGACACACAGACGGTCCTAGGTCATCTTCGTTGTCCAGGAGGAAAGGAATCGCCCTGAGGCGAAGTAGCCTCGGGCTGAAAGAGTTCCTTAGTAGGGGTACTTGAATTCGGACAACTAGAGAGTCAATTGGACTTCCTGTGAATGAGCAGTCTGTCAGTGGAGCCATGATGTAGAGGGCAGTGTTGTTGACCGAGATGGATAGGGCATGACCTTGTTTTTTGGCTTCTGATTCAATTTTCGAAAGGGCGGCAGTCAGATTCAAAGATTTGACTAGAGATGTAGGGACTAACCTGGAAAAAAATAGAGTTTTAAATAATTTCTATGAATTGTCATTAGAATAGAGATTGACCTCTGACCTCATGGCACAAGACTTGATAGCACTGTCCCATCGATTCTTTTCAAACAAATAATTGAGAAGCATTGAACTCTGAGCTGCCGTAATTTGGTTGACATAGTAAGCCGGTCCTTTTCGATCCGAAACAGTTCCAGCTTTAGTCGAAAATTCCGCTTCAAACTTCCGGACCATACTACTGTAAATGGCCTTGATATTGTAAATGTAGTCTGGGCTTGACCTCTTAATGACATGACCTCTGAGATGACAAGTACTGGCCAGAGAGTGGATATAATTATCCATGGAGTCTTTAGAAGTCAACATAGTAGCAAAATGTTTTTGGATTCTGGAACACCTTTGCGTAACATTTGGGATTTGAGAGGTCAACTGACCAAAACTAGCCATAGATGATTGACCAACCAATTCAGCCTGCATCCGTTCAATAAATCTTTCCAGGTAGAAGAAAACTGGACAAGTGAAGGATGGAGCAAATTCATGTGTTTGACAAATTGGCCTCCAGTCTCTCAGAGTAATTTCGATATTTGTCCAGGATGGTACACGGTACTCGAAAATGATGGACAGAAAAGAGTCGTAGAATATTGTGTCACTGGTCAAGTCCTCTTCGTACACTCCAGTCGAGATTCTGGATGGGTAGAGGAGGGCTCGGGATAATTGCAACCATCCCAAGAATAAGGCGAGTCGGGTCAAAGTCGGCTTAGCTGTAGCAGACAATAAGGAACAGTAACGTGAAAATTACGTGCAAAAAACGTGAAATTATAAAAAAGAAAGTCTCACTCGTCCTCATTGGGGTAGCCATGAAAAGGGATGCCTGGAGTCAAAACTTGTGATGGAATTCCCTCCCGCCCGTGTCAATAAAATGGCTCAAATAATTCCGAGTGTGTGGACAAAAATGGACAAAAATTTTGTTGTTGGATGACTGTGAAATATTTTTGGAAAAGGAAATGTAATTTATATACCCAAGTTGAGTTAGCAAAGCGTCTGGAGAGTTAGATAGTCATTATATGGAGTGACAGTGTGGAGATTTATGACTGGCTTTATTTTATTCTTGTTCACAATTTCTCTCTCTATCTTCCACTTTTACACTACGAGTCAATGTTGATCAAAACTTGACACGTTATCCTTCCTTCTCTCTCTCTTCGTCTCTTATCAAAACGGATATCCTGGATGCACTCTCGAGAGTCTCTTTCTTCCTACCACCGCAACAGTACACAAGGCTGGCCTTCATCTTCATCCTCATCCCTAAATCCTTGTCCAGTAATTTTCCTCTCATTTAATAACTCTCTTCCATTTTACGCATTCTAGTCTTGGCATCCCTTCTTCCCTACAAAACGAAATATCAGAGACACACGCCCCCCCCCCTT
>WJFB01002668.1:0-17495 GCA_009870185.1 Pygmarrhopalites habei
GTAATCATCCCCACCGGACACAAACAAAGGTTGTTGGTTATGAAAACATATTCCTCTCACGGGTCCATCATGTTCATCGAATTTGTCCAATAGTGTACACATTCGATAGTCCCACAGTTGAATAACTATAATTATTATAATTTTATAGTGAATATTAAATATATCATTTCTGAATTAATAAATAAATATGATCATTCAAAAAACATCTTTGAAGGTGAGAAATATGTCTTTGTTACCTCCATTGTGTAAACTTGCTAAAATCCAGGGTCTTGTGGGATGAAAAGAGAGACCCTTGACACGAGCCGACTTGCTCTCAAACTTTGTCAACATAATTAGTGTCCCTCAATCAATCTCCTCCAGTAGTCCAGACTGTGACACACGGCTAATTTGTTTGACAGACGGACTTTTGACTACGTGGCCGAATCTTCCTCTCACTCTCAGACCGATTTGTATCTTCACCGCTCTGATGCAGTGAGTATAGGGGGGGACCATCAGATGCCAAAAGCGTCTTCTCCAAATTCCCAGTTTCTGAAATCGGAAAAAACCCTTCCTCCTGGGCCTGTGGCTTTTTTGACAAAATCAGAGTCACACTAGTTGATAAATAGTCAAAAATGGACTTGAATATACTTGACGAAATACTGGAAGTGGACTTGGAGGACTTGGGAGGAGAAGAGTCGACCACAAAAAAGAAAAAGCCCAAGAAGACAACTACCAAGAACGCCAAGCAAAATGCTAAGCAAAGTGTTGTGGTTGCTACTACATCTTCAGCGGGGTCAACGGAAGAGATTGACAAGGGAAAGACAGCTACTGACGAAGTCGAATTGTCCGTCGAGTCAAGTAGGTTCAATTAGTTTTAGACTGTGTTTTATTCTTGTTATTCATTATCATGTCTTCTTCTATGTTAAATAATGCTTTCCTTCCCTTTGACAAAAAGATACAAATGACACTAAAATCAAAATAGAACCGGAAGAAATAATAATGGACGATAATAAAATTGAAGATATAAGTGATGAATTGGCCGCACCAGGTAAGTCACTCTGCTTTTTTTGTATCATTACTTGTCGAGAGTTAACTGTAATTGATAGGAAATTTTTTTACTGTGTACATATTCCTAAAATACATTTTTGACGTTCAAAGGTTCATCAAATGAAGAAACATTGGGAGATGTAGGAAAGCCAAGTAGCAATAATCCTGATGATCATTATGAAAGTGGAAGTGACGTCAGCTCTTCAGATGATGATGATGAGCATAGTAAAATATCAAAAATATCAAATCCATCCCTTAGTTCGGCATCTTTTGGCAGTGATAGTGGTGAGAAAATTGTACTTTAATACTATGCACGTAGAAGTATTTCGTAGGGTAGTAGAAGAGGTTATGATCTGTTATGGTTGTCGTCGAAATACTTAATGCTTCAATACATGTATTTAGCAACAAGAGATATCAGTCTTAATGAAACATCTGACAAAGAAGGAACTTGTTCTACTACGAGTACGACTAGTGTGAATTGAGTTGTCTCTACTTTTTGTGATGAATGAAATACAAATGATATAATTACTTGTCAATTATTTTATTCATTTTCAGGAAATGACAAGCAATTGAAGCAAATTAAAAAAGGTACATGTATAATCAATGTTTCTGAATGACTCAGTATTCATGAATGTTGTGTTGTATTGGTTAACAAATAAATTAATACCTTTGTGTTTTTTTGGATGTAGATTACGTGGCTAAATTAGGTTACATTCTACGAGATGCTCGATTTTTCTTAATGAAGAGCAACAATGGTGAAAATGTCAACTTGTCAAAGACAAAAGGTGTATGGGCTACTCCTCCGGCAAATGAATCCAAAATTAATCAAGCTCTCAAAGAAGCTCGTAATGTTTTACTCATCTTCTCAGTTAAGGAAAGTGGAAAATTTGCCGGATTTGCAAGGTATAAAAATTACTTTGGGTACTTTTATATGAACAACGTCCAACAAACATTGAATGAACATTTAATAACAAATGATTTTATTTATTTAAATAGACTAGCATCGGAATCTAGTAGAAGTGGTCAATCAGTAAATTGGATTTTACCACCTGGACTAAGTCAGAAAGCTCTTGGTGGTATATTTAGCATTGACTGGATCTCAAAGTAATTTCTTCACTTTTTTCTCGATATTACCTTTTGAATTTTACTCTATTAATGAATGTAAATTTTGTTGACACATTATATCATTGTCCTCCACCTAGAAATGATGTGTTATTTAACAAGACTCAGCATTTATTTAACCCCTGGAACGAAGGAAAACCAGTAAAAATTGGACGAGATGGACAGGTACACCTAAAAATATAAGATTAATTTTTAAAAGTCTACAAACAAGAGAAAATTTGAATTGATTAAGGATTACTGTACATACACACTTGTGGTATGTTTTTGATCAACGACAGGAAATTGAACCACATGTCGCTTCGGAGTTGTGTCGACTATTCCCCATGGATACAAATACGGACTGGACACTTGTCCTGAAGAGGAGTAAAGAAGCAGCAAAAAAAGTGGTACATACGAAGGTGATAGCTCCATTAGGAAATCCTTCATCATTGGGAGGGCCTCGAGTTGGTGGTGGTCGTGGAACGGGTTTTAGAGATCGACGGACGGAAACAAGAGGACGTTTTGCCTATACTGCAATGTATCGTAATGGTCGCAACTTCGACTTTGGGAGGTATATGAGTGGACACTTATTTCAAATGATGACGTCAGTGAGTGATATGATGATGGAACTATATTATGAACTTGCACTACTCCTCCTTGAGTCCTCATTTATCCTCTCTTTATTATTCCTTCATTATAACCGGTGTCTCAAAGTGTTTTCTTCAAAAAATGAAATTAACCTTTCATCCTCCTTTCTCTCAATCAAAATCACCTAGATAGTGAGGACTTTGCAAGAAATTTTGTATTGGACTCATTTCATGTGACACGGTACATTACAGTACAGGATAGAAGGGAACCATAGGCAAACAGTGAAGGACTCAAAAAAATGTGTCTATAGTTGTTGTTTTGGGCGGTTGTGGTTCATAGTCTCGAAACACCACGGGAGGTCAGAGAAAGAGAAAAAAAGAACACTTTATGCTTGGTGTTTTCCCTGTTTACATCATTCACTCGATCATTACTAAATATTTTTTTAAAAATATATCATGGTGTGAATTCCAGTGATTTTATACTATTTATAGTACTTAACCATGAATATCATCACAGTGAGTTGTGTTTATTCTTAAAAGAAAATATATCATTGATATTGGGCCGTGATGGTTGACCCGATTGACGTCTCTAAAAAAGGATATAATCTCGATTGTATCAGCAGAACTTAGTTGGCACACAGTCAGTCAATTACTCACTAAATCGCCGTGGACTTTCTCAATCCTATATAGTGTTTCTCTATATCTACGTTATGAACTTTTTGGCATGACTTGTGTGCTTCTTGAAGTAGCCGAAGTCCCAACAACGTAGGTTAGTTGTTTTGTTTCTTTTTTAAATTAAAAAAACACGCATTGGATTTAAATTTTCTCCGTCAAGCCTTTTGGAATTACCCGTCTGAAAAAGAAAATATAGTTCCATTTTTGTAAAAGGGAGAAAGCAAAAAAAAAAAGTTGACGTGAGAGTAAGGCAAGTTTTTCTCACTACAATATAATATACCAAATAATCTGTTTCGCTTTAAAAAATAAAAGTGGTAATTAAATTTAAAAAATAAATAATAATCACGTTATAAAGGAAGACCAGGTAAGCAGAGAAAATCACAAAGTGTTGTAATCTCCCTTTAAATGCTAGTTGACAAATTCAGTAAACCTCTTCTATGTATAATGTATAATAGTTACACTGATCATCTGAAGGTAAACTGCGAAAGGGAAAAAAGTATAAACGTACCTAATAACTTATTTTTTATACTGTAATATGATAGATTTTCAACTACATTACAAAAGTTTCTTCTATCTCTTTTAGTAATGCTTTTTCACTTCTTGGTCTTTATGACATGTAATTCTAACGTTTGTGTATGACAACGACGATTTTCAGAGAGAAGAGAGTTTGTTCTTGATATAGTGTTGCAAGTTGACAGCGGAAGCATTTGGAAAAAAATAATTTTCATGTGAATGTGTCCCAGATGGAAGATACTGTAAATTTTAATAAATGTTACACAGGGGCGTCAGAAGACGATTTAACGAAGACAACAATTATGCTCCACGTCCAAAACGCAGTCGAGGTTAGATAAGTTTAATATGGGTCCAAGACTTGTTGTAATACAAGTTGTTGTCTTTATTTATAATATAATTTTGCCATTTCTATGTGTTTAATATTTTGCTAAAATTTTTCTCACAAGCAGAATAATTTTGTTTGTTTTCCATGTTGTGCAATCCAAAATGTAGTAAAATAACGAAATTTTGATTTTAAAAAAATTTGTTAGGATCTTATGATTACCAATATAAGGGAGCCTACACGGACAGGGGAAGTGACATGAATTCAAGTCATCGGTTTTCACGTGGCTACGAAACGGTTCATAAGGTAAGGCTTACGTTTTTCATAAGTAAAAATCCCATCAAGAGTTTTGAAACTGACTGAATTTTTCCTTCAACATTTTTAGCCAAGTTCCCATGTATACCCGGATTACGTTGTGAGAGACTATCATCATCGACCGCCTCCAATGGCTCCAATGCCTTATCCGCCTCCAGTAAGTATTAATTATAGACAAAATTTGGTGTTTAGTTTTTTTTTCTCTTTGTAAAGGTGAACATGTTCTTCTTTTTAGCCTCCTTTTGACAATCTCCCACTCCCTCGATACTATGATGGGCCTCCTTTACCAGAGTAAGTGAAATTGCATGTTTTGCAATTTGACAGTAGAATAATAATGTGATTTGAATGAGTTAATTGTAAATAGTATTTAGTAAATACTATTGATGAAACTCGTCAGTCTTCCTCACATTGTTAAAGATTTTATTTTTGTGTGCGTAAATACCATTACAAGATTTTGTTTCATCATTTTATTTAGTCTAACACTTCCCTACCGTACATCTCGAGATCGCCGCTCAGCAAGTCCGGTATAATATTATAATTTTTTGACTTGGGTCTCCATGTTACGTAATTAATTTTGTTCTTTTTTCTTGATTATCCAAAGAAATAATGAGTGGTTTGTTTATTGCTATAGTATGAGAAATCAGTTACAGAGTTTTTGCGGAGAACTTCAGACCGTCGAGAGAGAGGACGAGAAAGTGTACGGGAACGGGAACGTGAGAGGGAGAGAAAGTACAGAAGATAGACTAAAGCTTAAATTGAAAATTAATTCCATGCGTAGAGTTTTTATCAATCAATTAATTCATTATGTTGAATTTACTGTGAATAGTCTTTCGCCTTTCAGTTTTTCGTCACTTCTTTGCTTTCGTTTTTTATATATAACTCCCACCCATATATTATCTGTATTTAAACCATTTAGTACTCTCATGATTCATGATGATTGACCTGTACACGACGACGACGACTATAATTTATGTAGATAGACATGTTTTTTTATATTTGATTTTGATTTTTTGTTGTTGTTGTTCAATATCTTACCATTATAAAATGTAATGGCAAGAATCTTTTAATTAGTTTGTAATTTACAAGCTATAATATAAACCATTCACAACTTTATAAGATTTGAATATTGATAAATTAAATGATAAAATGAATAATGATATTTGCGCAGACACATATTTTCAACTAATTGTTACCTATGATATGTGTTGCCGCTGGACAGGTTTACAGAATGTACTAACCCTTGAATCAGTTCACTAGTATTTTCTCGAAATATTCTATTTGAGTGTTATTTTCACTAGCTCACTTTTCACATGCAGACGGATATACAAAAATTGGATTACAAATGATAATGATCATCAATTGTGTTTTTTTCGTATTCAGTGGTTTCATTTTTAAAATGAAAAAAGGGTTAACAGCCCACATTTTACCAAAGTCTGTCTGTTTGCGCAAATAAAAGTAGAAATTAGAGATTAGAGTAGTAAATTATTTCTAAGTTGTACAAACTTTCTGACATTTTTGGTTACGGAGTCTATCAATTTATCAGTATTTAAGATTATAAGAGAGTAAATAATAATAATTCATAAGTTATAAACTTGAACAAAAAAAACCACCAATTAGCCTGTTATATACAATGATTGTATAAACAAGCAGTGAAAATTTGTAACTAAATTTGTGTTTACCCATTTTCCAAAATGTAAAATAAAATCAAATTTAAAATAAACCATTGTATATAAAATGAAATTTGTCCATATCCATTTATGTCCATTTTATTTTATTTTGCGAAAGTTTTTGTCGACACTTGGCAGGCAGTACAAAGGAGAGTGAATTACTGTTTCTTATTCACCCCTTGTTGATTGCCACATAATACATACATATGTTTGTGGAACGAGTTCATGTGCAAAACTAAGAGCGTCTATATTTCTTTTTAACAAAATTAACAAAAGAAAGTGATATACGGAGAAAGTGAACATTTTACAGAAAAAAAGAAAGTTTTGTAAGCTTTCAGTTTTCAGTAATCCAGCAGAAAAGGAGAAAATAGAAAAACTCAGTGGCGCAGGTTTCATTCAATTGGTGGATCAATACTACATGTATGTCACAGTCCACAGAATGCGTATTAGTACGATAGAGAGAAAGAGTAGTGAGTAGTAGAGAGAAATTGTCCTTGCGACTACTAGCAATCTTAAATCTGCGAATTAGAATAGAGTAGAGGTCAACATCGAGGGATTGTAGAACTGTCCTCGTTGTCGTTCCGTTAATTAGCCATAATTTATCACCAATTAAAAAATGTGTTCGAAACTAATTAGCGTATTAGTTGTTGGGATAATTGCCATCACACTTGTGGACGGACGACAGAGAAGTAGAAAACTAGACGACACATCATGTAAACCGGTGAGAGAAAGAGGGAGAGAAAATTCTAAACATAAGGATACATCTTCATGCTCTCTGAAAGAGTTGTGTATTGTGACCTTGACTTTGATATGTACCTGGACCTGTGTTCTAAATAATTATCTGGTTGATATTTCCCTATGTTTGACTCGACTTGTTTTAATTACCCATCATTGTCCCTCATTATTTGTGTAGGATGATATTTATCATTTTCAGTTGTCCATCCTTACACCTGTTTGATTCCTTAGCCACTGTAGCTGTCTTTCAGAGAATGGATTGTAGTTTATGGAGAAAGCACTCGTGCTTTCTCCATGTCGTCACTGTACTCTTACACTGAAGATGCCATTATTTTTTAATCAGTACATAATGAGATTTATGAAATTAATTAAATTTCATTTATTCACAGTCTGACTATCACTTTGACTTCACTGAATGTGATTCTGCTGGTGGGAGGTAACGCTTTGAGTCTTTACACTGACATGATGTCAGTGACATCAACGTTAATTCATTAGTAAATAACTTATTAGTACCTTTCACTTGTTTATTTTATTTGTAGATGGAGAGTTGCTATTCCCTCATTAGGATGTGAAGGGACTATTTCTCCGATCCCTCTAAAAAGATTGAATGACTGCTGTGAGGAAAATTCCAATATTTATTTGTCATCTGTTTTCACTACAGACTGTTAATAGGGAAAAGGATTCAATTCGAAATATTATTTATTTACAGATAAGGCTTGTGAAGCAGGAGAATTCCTTAATTTGACAACTTTGGAATGTGAAGGTTATTTTATTTCCATAATTTTTCTTGAATGATCTGTCTGTTTAGTTACCTAAATTTTTTCAAGTGAAAGTAAAATGTACATCGTATTAACTGCTGAAAAACGTTTTTTTCAGATTGCGAAATGGGCACTTATTCATTGGGTGGAGGGCTCAGATTTGAAGGTAAAGTATTTTAATGCTAAGTCTTTTTCGACTTTTTTTTAATAAAAAAATGAAACAATAATTTTCTATATTTTATTACTTGCTATTTCAGAGTGGGACCCATTACCTCCAGGATTCAAAGTTCAAGTAGAAAAATTCCATAGCATATTCTCCACCGTTGGACGACAATATTCAATAGATAATTGTAGCAAATGGGGATGGAGGTCAAGGGGCAATGGTAAGAAAGTCGAAAACATTGGTTATATGAGAAATTAAAATATGACTAATGTTGGTAATTATTTTGTCAAAGTTCTTCTAAGTCAAGGTGGACCTTGCGTTGCAATTTTAAAATTCAAGTAAGTGAATTGACATCTCGATACGTAAAAATCAAAATAAAATATTTTTTGAGTGAAAGTTTAGAAAAGTGATTGTTAATGAGGATGATGGTTAACTTTACAGCGCTCAGCTAGTCAAACCAGGAAGTTTGAAGTTCACATATCAGTATTCGGATGACAGTGTTCTGTTCCAGTTCCAAGCAAATAGTGATCAGTGTGAAAGGTTACGTGAAGCTGAGGGAAGTCGATGGCCCCCACTCACTGGAGAAGGAATATGGCGAACAGAAGAAATTCCCTTACGAACGGGGATGAACATCTTAATTTGGAAGACGATGGGGATTGATTCCCATCGACCAAAACCTATCCTCATCAAGAAAATCGAAATTGACGGTAAGATATCATGGATTGCTTTTTCAGGAAATAAATTTGACCAAATCATTACAGTATTCCTAAAATCCTTGCATGTTATATTCTACAATTAGGGGTGGGCTACACCTCGTCTTGTCAGGCTTGTACTCCTGGGACATTTTCCAATACAACGAGTTCCAAAACTTGTTTTCAATGTTCTAAAAATACTTACTCGGATCACAAAGCTTCCCGATGCATTCCCTGTTCTTCTGACACTGATTATGCAGACGTGGGTTCTTCAGAATGTGTCCCACGTCCGGCATGTTCCCCTTCCGATTATTATCAAGTCCACACCCCATGCAATCAAGATAATCAAGTGAGTCACACTTTTCCCCGATCATCCATACCGTGGATGAAAGTAAAAGTAATGTTCCTTTCTCTCTCTCTAGACCCAAGTCGTTTATAAATGGGTGGAGCCAAAAATCTGTTTAGAGTCCAGGGACGGATCAGTTAGCTTGCCACCAACTGGTGAGAACAATATTTATAAATGCTTAAAATTATTGCCATTTTCTTGAAATAACTTGTTCATTTTGAAACGCAGGCTCATTAATGTCCTGTCCTCCATGTAACGCTGGTACGGAATATCGGGATGGAAATTGCCAGTCTTGTCCACCAAATCATTTCTCAGATGGAATAAGTCCTTGTATGCGCTGTCCAGCAAACACTGTGTCAGACAGAGGTAAAATAAAAGTGATTAATATATCTTTACATTTCGAATGAAGCGCTGAGTTGACCATTTTAAATTATATTAAACTACACTTAGGACACCACTTGAGTCAATGGTTTTCCTGGCCTGAAAATGTACACACAACATGTATTAGCCCTGAGAGTAAGTGAAAATTAATATAAGTACCTATATAGTATGACAGACTGCAGATAAAAGTAGTTACTAGTAATTAGTTGTTTGTAAATAACGATTTGATTTGACAGATAATGGCTGTAACCAAGCACCTTCGTGGCAACTCAATGGGAATTTGTGAGTATAAAATCTTCCTTATGAAATGATGTTGAGACTGAAGAAAGGTTTAGAACAACCACAAAATATGTATTTACCACATTTTACATTGATTTTTCCACAGCGTCATGAGTGGAAAGGGACACGCAGACTGGGTCTACTTGGTGATGACCTTGACCGTCAACGGATTTCGGGGAATTGGAGGAATTGTCAATGGGGAATTGATTGAAGTAGGACGACTCACATTTACATTTGAAATGAAGTGCATCCACGATTGTGAACTTTTATTCATGCAGGTACAGTCGATTTGTTCTGTACATTTATTTACTTACATGGATCATTCGACCCCTAAGTGCAAGAAGATTATAATCCAAAATATATTTTTATGATATAGGGAACAAGTAGTAAGAACGCCTCAGTCATTCAGAGATGGATAGGGTCGACACGACGACAGCAATTCACACACAGTGTCGTAAGAAACGATACATATAATTACAGGTACATTAAAAACTTTCCCCACTGACAAATTCTCTTGTTTCTTAGTGTATGTAGAGTGTGAATGAAGAATACAGTTGGTTATTTTAAAAAACTTTCTTTCGTTTGACAGCTGGGCATTTCAAAAATTAGCCTGGGATTCCGTGAGTGCAGATGGAATTTTACGTGATGACAATAGTGATGCTGGTGGTTGGGCAAGGGGTTCTCTTGACGATGAAAACTATGTCAAAATCTTCAATATCACCGTCACAAATAGCGTTGATGGCGGTTCAAAATCTTGTGTACCTTGTCATGACGGTCAATGGAGAAGGGAGAACTCGAATGAAGAACAGGGAATTTGTGTGTCCTGTAGCCCAGGCCACTACCGGACAAATAAAACAAAGTAAAAAAGGATTGACTTAATTAATTGCAATTTGCAAGTACATTTTACTGTTTTATATTATACACATGCTGAATGTATATTTTCAGGGAACAAACTGTGGGGAATAAAACTAAAGAGATAACTGTAGAATCTGTTTGTCAACCATGTCCCCCTGGAACTGTCACTATGGACCCCTTCGCAAACAATGCTAGCTCTTGTCGGTCATGTGGTTCCGGACTAATCAGTAAAAATGGTCTCACATGTACAACAGATTGTCTTGTGACATTAGGTCATCGGACTTATGATTTGAGACCACTTAAAGGGTAACTTTCTTTTATGCATCACCATAATCAACTGCTTTCCTTTTTTATTCTAATAACTCTAATAACTTTAATTTCTCCAATTTTTATAGATTTCACATGGTTCGAGGGAACAGTTTATTCACCGCCAGTGGAACACAATACTATCATGTATTTAATATCAGTTTTTGTGCAGAGGAAAATGCACAATGTTATAAAAATGTGTCACTGCAACATGGTTATGAAAATCAAAATACAAAAGTAGAAGCTTTAATCTGTCAAAGTACCGTATTTCCTCCCACAGTAGCATCCTCAGTTGAAGCCGACTCTTATGTCACACAAACTGGGTTCAGTGGACTAATGTCCAAACCTTTATCAACCCATGCTTCATCTCTAGGAGATCATCTATTAGGAATCAGTCATTTGCCGTAATTACAAAACGAGAAAAATTAAAAGTTACTACTTATGAATATTTTGTGAATAATCCATTTACCCTCTCTGTATTCTATAGATCTATGAATGGTATTTCAATTGAAGAAAATATTAACACTCACATGAGCTACCCACAACAATTTCACTTCTTTTACTCAACACCAGAACCAACAATAGCTTGTCCTAATGGTAGAAGCACAACAATTACATTCAGATGTCGAATGTCATCAAACACGTGGACGACTGGGAGTAATTCAGATGGGACTGGAGAAATACGAGCTCCAGAAAAATGTCAAGATGCAACTTGTGCGTAAATATAGCTTCATATTTTTAAGTGTTCTACTTGGGCAGTTAAATTTTGTAACGTTTATATACTAGCCATGAGATTATGAATGGTTTTCATTAACCAGTTGTTGTTTTCTAATTAACTAATGATAATTTTTTGTCATAGGCGATGGTTGTAACTTTCACTTTATTTGGGAAACTCCATATGCGTGCCATTTATGCACAGAATCAGAACTCAAGTACTTAAAAATAAGTCTCATTTCTCATTAAACCTACTGTGTGCACGTACATTAGTACATGATTCATGAAAGTCTAATCTTGACAATCAATTTCATTATTCAGAGTTGTTCGAGGAGAATGCAAGGATGGCCAACAAGAGATTTTAACTACTAATAAAGGTAAACTTTCACTCAATGAATGTGATGCTTTGTATTGAAATTGTTATATAATATTCGTTTTGATTCACTACCTCCCGTCAGAATTTTCTCAGTGCCTGTTTAAAAAAAATTCATCATGGTCAACCAAACAACCCTGTAAAAACCACCTACCTGTGAGTATTAATTACAATTTCTGAATACGTTCTATATCAAAAAAATTACTTAAATAAAATGACTGTTTTATCAAAGGATGTATTCAATCTTGTCACTAATCGCTATCATATGTATTTCCAACAGTATTCAATTGAGATTGCATCACAGTTTGCTGTCGGACTAACAACATTACTCAGTGTAATGTTGATTTGTTTCTGGCGAAGACATCGTAAACTTGAGTATAAATACATGAAACTGGTGGCTTCTGGAACAAATTCTGCAAATTCACATACGAGGAATGATTCAAACAATTGTGAGCAGGGTATGCTCCCGGTTGCAGAAAGTAAGTTTTGAAAACAAAATACCCAGTTTCCTTCAATATTCCACAAACGAGTGTGCCTAAATCTATTTATTTATTTTTCAATTTTTTAAGGTTGTGCTTTAGATCCAGAAGACGGAGACGATGAAGATGATGATAATTTTGGTAAGACTTTCAGTACAAAGCCTAGAGGAATGTAAAAACTTGACGTCGCTAAACACATTTAAATTGTATAAACTTGCAGATGAAATGGACCCTCAGTTAACAAATCAAATTAAAGAAGTCAGTTTCTATTCGGAAAGTGCTCTCAAAAATCTTGTTTCTAAGTTTTCCATTTTAAATAAAATTAAAACATTTACCAGAAAGGTAAGTTTTCCCGTCATAATCTTACTCGCCACTAATTTTTAACTTAATCCATAACAATGCTAAACATTGCTCAATTTGACAAAGACTTTTTTGTAAAAAAAGGTGTGTATTTTCTTTTGTCTAACAGGGAGAGGTTGGCAGTAATCTGGAAATAATGAACCTGACTGATAAAGAAGCTCTATCCTAAAAAATTAAACAAATGTCCCCCCTCATATCTACTATCAATGTTCCAAAAAGAATTAAATGTCGTTATAAAATTAATCTTTTACGTACAAGTTATACAGCCAATATTATGATATTGGTCTAATATCGCGTGCGTAATTATTGTGATTAACTTGAACATTACATTGATTCATACGTACTCTTAGGTTTTTTATTTTGTTTTTTTTTTTAAAAAAAATAACTCGAGATACTATTGTTATAGAATAACTGAATAATGTACCTAATTTTCAAAATTTATCTTGCTTGTACGAATTCATGCATATATCAATCAATACATAAATCCAAGCTTCAATTGTAAAACAACTGATTTGAAAATTATTGAGTGATTTGGAATCATCGTGATTTCACTAAAAAAGTTTAAAGAAAGAAGAAATAAATATTTATTGACATGTTCATTAGTGAGTAAAGTTCATTTGATTTCATTAGAATATACTCTTTTGTGGTAATATTATTCATAGAAAATCAATAGAAAAAAAGACCAAACTATACTAGGTATATTCAATATGAATATTGTATTGAAGGGTCCACACACATCGTAACTGTATAAGACTTTCTTTGACAATAATAAACATTTGCACTGTTTGTATTTTAAACATTTAGTGAATGATGTAAGGTATTCAATGTAAACTTTTCAGATTAAAAAAGGTGTATTGGTCATTCATAAGTTAGTCGGTGTCAGTGTGGAAGTTGTATGACCTTGTATGAGGGAATTTAAGTTTCGGGAGACCAAAGTTTGAACGTCCTGTCAAATGATGATGTGGCTATGTATTGACCATCTCCAGAGACATCCACACACATTACTCGTCCATCGTGACCTTTGAGTGTTTTCAGAGGTTGCCATGTTGAGCTCAACCATAGCTGTAAAATGTCAGGTTAAATAAAAAAACTGATATAAATAACATATTTGAGATAAGTTCAAATGACCAAAATTTAGTACACGACAGGAGTGATATAAAATAATACTTATTTCACATACCTTGGCAGTGTTGTCGTATGATGAAGTTGCTATAAAACTCCCCTCACCGGGCTGGAATTTTACAGCAGAGATTAAATTGGTATGCGCTGGAATTGTGTAGCTGCAAGCACGTTGTCTCACATCCCAAACACGTACTTGATTGTCTTCACTTCCAGTAATCAGTTGATAGCTAAGGAAAGTTACAAAAGAAACAATTAGAAATGACAATGGCCGACCTTCAGTTGGATATTCTCAATAAAACATGTACAAAATTAAACAAAAATTACCCATTGGAGGAGAAATCTATTGCAAGAATCGATTTCAAATGACCTTCAAGGAACATTATGCATCTTCCAGTTCGTAGATCCCACACACGTCCAAAAGAATCCATACCACTAATAATAAATAAATAAAAATACAAGGTTGAAGTTGTTATTAGCGCACAGTCTGTGATTAGATTGTAAAGAATATGTAGTATGTATTAAAACAATTAATAGCACATACCCAGTTGCTGCAAGAGAGCCATCACCTTGAAATGCAATACAATAAACAGCTTTACTGTGTCCTTCTTGATGTAAAACCTATAAAATATACACCACAACATTAATAGCGGAACCTTCCTATTACAGATCTTCTACATGTTCGTTAGGAATATGTCATCCTTTTTTAAAATATTGTAAATTTGGTCTATTTTTTAACCTCTTCTTGCTGCTCCAAATCCCACAATCTCCAAGAAGAATCAAAACAACAGGTTGCCAAAAATCTTCCTGAAGGATGATAAGCCAATCTTGAAACACGAGCTCTATGGTCTGGAACATCAGCCACGGGATCCTCACTATTTCAATAAAATGTATTTAAATGTAATTTCCAATCTGAATAAATTTAACTGGTTGCTAATGATTAAATAAATATTCTACTCACTCTACTAGATTCCATAGTTTAACTGATCCATCAGCTCCACAAGATGCAAGACAACAGGCTTTTTCATCCAAGGATATTGTAGCATGAGGATGGAATATCACTGCTCCGACGTTATTCATGTGTCCTCTCAAGGTCTTTTTATGTTCCAAGTCGGGACAGGACCACAGTTTGATGAGACCACTCCTGCAAAAAATAAGATTCAGAGAGATTATAAAATATTTTTAATATTAGTCATAAAGGAATAATAAAGGATCATTATTAAAAATTTCCGAAAATTTACCAAGAACATGTAGCAAGCATTTTAGAATTTGGACTGAATTGAATATATGAGATAGGACGAGTGTCTCCAACTTGACTGGATGATATCGTCACAGCTTGTAGTCTCTTTTGTAATTCCTGTCTTTTGGCTGTTTTGATATTATCGGGGATGGTTCTTAAGCGTCTCTGGAGAAAAAAACCGGTTGAAAAAGGATTAATAATTGTTATTTTAGACCCTTTTAATTTGTTAATATATGTGATAATAAAAAGGCTCAAGAAAATAAGTTACTTACAGCCTCTTCCAATCGTTCTTTGGCCCTTGGTAATGAATAATCTAAAAAATGAACAAAAATATGTCATGTGAGTAACAATTTTTTCATGTTATATATTTTTACGATATGCAATCATTTATCGTACTATTTTTTTAAGAAAAAAAATATATCAATGTCAAACCTAATATCCATTTTCTAGCAATTTTAAGAGACTCTGGGCCTTCATGATACCATGTAATTTCTTGTTCCTTCTCTTTAGGCTTTTCAGCTTCTTGTTTTTCTCTTTGCAATAATGCAGTTACTCCAACTCTACAAAAATTATAGACAATTATTATTAATGCATGCCGACAAAAAAAATTATGGCTTTGAGAGTCAATGTGTGTATAAATTACCTGGATAATACTTCCTTTAACCGCTGTCGCCGGTCTGCTGGGCCTTCGCCAAAATAACAAATGGGTTCACCAACAGTGCGTAAATCTTTTTTTACCTCATTATCATCAGTACTTACATTCATTAGCCTGACTCTTTTTCGACGATCCAACTCATCCTGCATTGCGGCTTTCTCTTTATTTACATTGTCCTCAATTTGCATGTAATCTGTAAAATAAAATTTAAAAAAATTAATTTCATGGTCCATTTTTACATTCTGAATCAGAATTTCTGATTGACATTGGCTGCGTGTTTATTTTGTTTACCTGTAGAAATGTTGATGTTTCCAGATTTAATTGCGGACTGGATGGCCGCAGTGTCTTCGCCGGGTGGTAATAGAGTCCCCATTGTGAACAGTATTTGATAATGTTGACTCAAATTGACTCAAAATTTCAGAAAAGCCGACCAAACCTTTTCGTTTTTTCGAAGAACGGAAAAATATCCCGGTGCCGCTAAATCTTATCATTTGAATTCGGCGATGGACGACTTTTCGTTTTTGAGTTGGATTTTAAAAGATTATCCAGGACTTATTTATTGGGCAATTGTTGGAACATGTCTAATTTTATTTTTAATAGTTTTTGGTCATGTTCGTCTTTTGATGCAACCAAAAGGTCATGTACCCCTTCGGGTCATGTCTGTTCTAGGATCAGGTCAGTAAATCAAACTCATTAGAATAAATAATAATGACATAATACATTATTTTAATTAATTTGTGTAGGTGGACATACTAGGGAAATGATGTCAATCATGCAGTTCTTGTCTCCTGCTGTGTTCAAGGAGAGAATCTATGTTTATTCCAAACAAGACGACCTCAGCAAATCAAAAGCAGAGGAATTAGAGGCATCCATAAATGATCATAGTAGAGAATGTATTTCATTTAAACCGATTCACCGAAGTCGAGAAGTTGGACAGTCTTGGTTCACATCCGTATTTACAACTGCTTTCTCCATGTTTGGATCTTTCTTTCTTGTTTTGAAAACAAGACCAGACATTGTAAGTTTTGTGCAATGTCATGACTCATGAGTCCCATAATGCTGAAAGCCTTTGCTTGCTTTTAAAAAAAATAAAAATCATAATTTATATGCTTGCAGATAATTTGTAATGGCCCTGGAGTATGTGTGCCCATTGTCTACTCTGCTGTGATTTTGAAGGTAAATATTAACAAGAAAAACTTTTTCTTGCTCTAAATACATAAAAGAGAATAAAATTATATTGTTTTTGCATAATACAATATGTATTCTTATCATGCCAGTACCTAGGACTCTTTAGACCTCGAATAATTTTTGTGGAGAGTATTTGTCGTGTCAAGAGTCTTTCCCTGACTGGACATCTAGTTTTTCCATTTGTCAATATATTTCTTGTACAGTGGAAAGAAATGCATGAAAATTTCAAGGGTACAACGTACGTTGGCCGAATATGCTAAAATAAAAGGAGACTGGAATAAAAAAGTCTGAGTATCATTCTGTTTCCATATATGTATGAAATTTGTTTATTAAATAACTATCATTTACACTCTGAAACAAATTGTAGCCTATTCACGGTGGGATAGCCCTGTGCATTTTTAAATTGGTCAAAATCTCAGTCGTGGGACGGAATGGGCCTGTTTTTATTGCTTGGACAGACAGAGAAGGGTCTTGTCTTTCTTATGCAAAAATAAAAAGGGGCCCATTCCGACTGAGATTTTGACCTGACTTTGAAGTCCCATTCACTTTACATAGCATGTACATATGATACCGCGACCACCAAAAGACTCCACCTAAAAAAAGTCAAAATTTTGAGAATTTTATTTTTCCTGCAATTTTTCATTTC
>WJFB01002669.1:0-17489 GCA_009870185.1 Pygmarrhopalites habei
AGAAAGTACCATAATTAAATAAGGTAAATAAGTACTTACATTTTGTCTCGAGTTGCTTCCAAGGTGTACGAAACATATTCTCGTCCAGTTGTACAGTACAAATTACCACCAGCTTGTTGTGTATGGCGAGTTATTCCTAAATGGGATGCCCCTTTCGTACCCAGACCACATGCAAACCTCAATGCATGGACAATTCCTAGATTTTCCGCATCTTCATACCTTGAACCAGCTCTACAATACCATACAAAATGAAATTCATTGTTTACTAGTTATAATTAATAGTAAATACTAAAGTAATAGTTGAAGGTATTCAAAAGATATTTTTTTAAAAGTCACCTATAAAAAACGGATAGTTTTGCGACGGGTTTATTGGTTTCAAGCGTTGCAACAGTGACCCCGTTGCTACTGGTATATTGAACATCTTGCCTAGGTGAAAGCTGGGATTCAGCAGCTTGACTTGCTGCAGCATAGCACCGAATATTTTTACCCTACAAAAATTGTCAAGTCGTATTAATTATTATTCCAAAATTGTCTTACAATAAATAAAAACATCAGTTTATACTGTTTATTCTTCTTACCGCAATAGACCGGATGTAAGCTGGGAAACTGGTCTTCAGTGACATGATGAAGTTGACTGAATGAACCAGGACAGCTGAAATAGAACCACTTTAAACTTGTTTTCCAGAAACAAATTTTAATTTTTTAATTCAACATTTTCTCTCAATGATGAGGAACCATTGGTAGGGAGTGGGGAGCTTGATTTTTCCTCAGCACATGGCTTGCAAGTTGTGTTTATTTTGTTGGAATTAAATTAAAAAATGTTGGAAAACTTACAACGTAAAGTACAGAAGATTTACAAGGAGGAGAAGGCATTCATCACCAACTTGTTTAACTTACTTCCGGAAAGTGCCCAACTCAAGTTGCTTGACAATGGGAGGGAGGACGAGTACATTATTGAGAGTGACGAGGAACCAAAGAGGAAAAATTCTTCCAAAAGAGCTAAATTCCAGGAAAAACAGAAAGAAGCAAAAACTCACCGTTCTTACAGTCATGAGGACTTGAAAGCTCGACTTCAAAATAAAATTGCAGAATTAAGTAAGTTGTTCTCTTCAGAAATTACAATAATAATTCTTGCATGAATATGTGATCTTAGAATTACACTTTGCGCTACAAAGTTTGTACTTAACCATTATGCCTTATTGATTATATATTTTGTCTGTATAATTTTGATAGGCAAGGAGAGAGTTGAAAATCAAAATAGTGTAAAAAGTATTCGGAAGAAAAAGAGTAAAGAGAAAAAAGCAGCTGAACTAGCATCAAAGAAGAAAACATTTACATCTCAATCAAATCCAAATCTTGTAAATCAAAAAGGGAAAAAGTCTAGTGCTACTAATAGTAATAGTAATCCTCTTGTCACCACCCCTGATCCATCAGTCAAGACTCCCTTACAAAAGAAACCCGTCAAAAAGACAAATGGTGAAATAGTATATTCTAAATTTGACTTTATTTCTGATGGAAGGAAACCGGTAGAGTTTATGCAGGGGAAACCCTTGAGTGGTTCCAAACCTGAGAATGTACTCAAATCCGTTGAAAAACATCAGTTAAAAATTCAAAGACTCAAAAGTGAGGGGAAGGTGTCCGCGGCTGTCACTGCTGTTGACAAACAAAAATGGAATAATGCCCTCCAAAGAGCTAAAGGAACTAAGGTTCGTGATGACCCGACACTTCTGAAAAAGACTATAAAGAAGCAGGACAAAATGAAGAAGGTAAGTTGACAAATAACTAAAACACCTTTTCAAATTACTTTGTATTGGAATGCGGTATGTATATATGTGTAAACTGGATACTCATTACTATCATACATGTTGATTTCTCTTCTTCTTAGGTCAAACAAAAAAAGTGGAAGGAACGAGTGGATCAGCAGGAGAAGTTCAAAGAGAAGAAACAAACGAAGCGTCTGGCAAACATTCAAGCCAGGAAGGATGAAAAGAAAAAGAGAACGAAAAAGTTTCTACGAAAGAAAGGTCGAATCGTTTAAATAAAGTAGAAATGATTCTACTTTTAAGCAATGTTTTTTATACCACTAAAGACATGAGCCTTTTATAACTACTATTTAAACTGTTGTGTTGCAAGTATGATTATGTATGATTCATTGTTGACTATCTGGATCAGTGCAAATTCTCAAAAGTACTTGAGTACATTGAATAAAAAAAGTCTCCTGTTCCCTTCAAATACAAAGTACTTCACTCCGCATTAAAAATAATTTTTTTGGCTACATAAATGTTCGAAGAGATTTAACCTATCCTAAAATAATTCTTGTAGTATTCATATCATTGAAGAATTACTTATTTAGTTTTATGGACATGAAACAGAAGAAAACGTATCTATTTTCTAATTTTGCATACTCTCACTTTATGTGAATCATGTTTGTTTCATATAGACAACAAGAGAAGTATTAAACGTCCCAAGAAAAACTTTCACTTTATTCTCATATTATCAGATTTTCTTTACAAATACGGTTCCGGAAACTCAAATGTAACGTGCTTTCCTGTGAGCTTCTTGTAGACTGCACCGAATGTGTCAACCTATATTCACAAAAACAAAAAAAAACAAAAAAAAATAGTTTTTATAAATAGTCAAATCTTTCAGTAATTTAATGGCATGTTGCAAGTACACTATAAACAAGAAAAGTTTTGCAAACAACAACAAAAAAAACCAAACTAATTATACTGATACAAAACCATGCATGTTAGCAAGAATCAACACTGTCAATTCAATAAAACAAAAGTTAAATGACAGCCGTGCAGACAGGTAATGCTATAATCAATTTTGCACACTTGTGGATCTAAAGTTTTATGAGATGATCCATACAGATCAAAAAAAAACTTTGAACTCGATGGTGCAATTAAAGTACATATCACATTCTATAGTAATGTAACTGTGTTCAATTACCTTATGTTCAATTGTGGTTTGTTGACTCTTATCCAAATGTACTTTGATGAGTCTAGCTCCGTCCAACTTGACACGGATTCTTCGTCCTACGATTTCTGCAGGGTACACCAAATCTTCCAAGATAGCATCATGGACAGCCGTCAAGGTACGACTTCTTGGTCTCTTTTGCTTAGACTTGCTCCTGGTCTTCCTAGTTGGTTTAGGTAACATCCTTCTCTTTGCAATGAAAAGGACATATTTCCCAGAGAACTTCTTTTCCAACTCTCGTACCAGTCGAATTTGAATCTTTTGGAAATTTTTTAATTGTGGTACGGGAACAAAAATTACTATGGCCTTCTTGCCTCCTCCAACATCAATCTCTTTTGCTCCCGTGATGTACAACTCTCTCAGTTGTGCTCTCAAGTCAGAATTCATTTCCAACTCGAGGATGGCCTGAGAAATACTTTGCTCAAAAGCATCTGGCTGCTCCCCAGTCGCTTTGATTATCTTTGTTGACCCCGCTAACATTCTGTACAGAATAAAGAAAGTGAAATAAATAAATAATTCAACTCAAAGTACCTACAAAATATCTCACAGTTGGTCACAAATTGATGTCATGATATTTTAAATTACTTTAGAAATATGATTTTAAAAATATAAGCCGAATTGTCCCACTGTGTGTGTGTACAATATAGCGGCAGACTGATGTTAGAGACCGACAATTTTTACAATGAAAAACTCGTCAAAAACTATCAATGTGAGATTAGAAATGTAACCCACACTTTGGAAAGGAAATTTCGGACAATTCGGTTATGAACTAATTATGAAATAAAAACTTTTACTTGAAAAATTAGGGACAGAACAGTTGAAAACCTTGCACCATGCAGTTCGTCCAGGCCAAGATGGAGTGATAGTTTGAGCTTTAATTCCAGAGGTCTCCTCTCTTCGCTCTTGGTATCAAGTGTTATCTCACTGTACCCCACCTCAAAATTCAGAGTTCTTTCTCCGGTGAAAATACTTTTACTGCGTTAAATATCTTTCAAGTTAGAAGTATGACAAAGGTAATGATAAATCATCACTGATGATATAGTGACTGTTTAAATAAATGCCATAGGCAATTATTAAGATGGACATTCATTGGATAAGTATTCAAGTTGAGTAATTTGGAAGGACAGAAATTTCTTTATTTTTATTGTTCATACTCTCATAAGTAGTTTGTTGAATCAGTAGAAAAGAGCATGACAAACAGGTATTAAGTAATCACAAATCACAAATAATAATTTAATAAATAGAGGTCAAACTGAAAAAAAAACAAACATGATTTGTCATTGACCTTCCTTGGTCTGTTTTTATTTTTGTTTTTCTGCTAAATAAATGGTGTACAGGCATACATGATTTTTTTTACATTAAACTTTCAGCAATCCAAAAAGTTGGCAGCCATAAGGAGTTCTAGGGCGATCTCAGGTGCAATTGGAAACTCTGGGATTTCAGTCGAGCTGTTCGTGAATCGCACTTTATACGTAAAGAACATGCAAACTTTCTGTAATACATGAGATCTGTACAAAAAATTAAAGAAAAAGAACAAAAATATGATTAGATACATGATACATGATTAGATAATAATATACAAATGATGATCATAGCTTGTACGTTTGGACATTATAAAAAATTCCATTTGGAATTCCATTACTGAAACTTTCAAATGAATCAAATTTTTGACATTTTTATCTTGACGTATAGTTGAGTGTGACTTACGGAATCTCACGAAAATTGACTTCATTCGTTTCGTTCTCAGCAAACTGACCAGGGCCACTGAGCATAGCTTTAATTGTTCCAGACGTCAAAGCATGTTCCCTTTTCACAATAAATTCATGTCCGTCCGAAGAAATCAATTTGACATACATGGCATCCGGCCCCTCACATCCTCCATACAGTTTACTCAAATCTTCCGAATCCTGTAATATAGTCAGAGGTAAGAGAAATCTGTAATCATAATTTGTGTACGCAATGATAGTTGTAAGAAGAAATAAAGAATAATGACTATTAGTTTTGACATTTACATTATTTACAAAAAAAATTCAAAATTAATTCAATGTAAACTTACAATTTTGTCGTCTTCCTGCATAGGAACATCCGTCCCTCCCGTCCCAGACATTTTCAAAATGTGGGAACCAATTCACCGTTTAATTACGGTTCTAAAATCGTCAAAATTCGAAATTTTACTTAATTCTAATACTCTCTTCACGAAGAGAGTTTTCATTTAACCCTCGACGTCCTACCCTCCGAAGTGGGAAATTCAATCGACAAAGCACCGGAAAAATAGAATTGGGAATTGTCTCTTTTTATTCTGACCTTCTTCGAGGAGAGAGCCACGGAAATTGTCACTTGCAATTGGGACAAGATGACCAAGTGAGTCTTTTCAATTTTTGTACTGTACTTTGTCAAATATTTTCAACTTTTGACACCCTGGTCCTCATTTTCTTTTCTGTCCATTTTCACAGGGCACGAATTGCATTGGGTGAAGTCACCGTGCACAACATCCGACAATTAAAAAGATTAAATACAGTTGTTTTCCCAGTTTCATACAATGATAAGTTTTACAAAGATGTCTTACAAGCAGGAGAGCTGGCTCGACTTGGTAAAATTCATTTTTATACTCGATTCAATCATTTTAAAATTGTACACATCATGATTATTGTGAGGCCCAACGTGGTCTTACTATTTATGTGTTTTTCAAATATAAATCCTTACTAAAATTAAATTGTTAATGTGCTTTAGTCTAATATTATTATTAATATTCATATCATTTTCAGCGTATTACAATGATGTGGTCGTCGGCGGCGTGTGTTGTCGAGTTGATACTTCCAATGGACAACGGGAGCTTTACATAATGACTTTGGGTTGTTTGGCTCCGTACAGACGACTTGGAATTGGAACGCTTATGTTAAAACATGTTTTGGAGTATGTTGAACGTGAAGGCAACTTTGATGCAGTCTTTTTGTAAGTGTTTCTTTTTGGTAAAATCTTAATTTGAATTTTAAAAAATATTTTGATCATTATGATTTGTGAAAATGTTTAATCTTAATGTTTTTTCTCTTTTGTGTGTGTGTATATATTTGATTACAGGCATGTTCAAGTGAATAATGATAGCGCCATTTCATTTTATCAAAGATTTGGATTCAATATTGTGGAAACAAAGCCAGCGTATTATAAAAGAATTGAACCCGCGGATGCTCACGTTCTCAGAAAAGACCTTAGAGTTAATACTAATTCTCACCCAGCACTTTCTTTATAATTTTTATCCACCTTTTTATCTTGAAAACTAATTATTTCAACCGTATATATCCCTTCCCCTCGTCAATATATTAATTGCAATAAATTAATTTGCATTTTAAAATTTTCAGTTTCAATACACACAAGATTTATTTTTGAAATTTGCAATTTATTAATCATTGTCAAAATTAGCAGTTGTAAAATTTACTTTTCCATCATCCTGAATATAATGTGATAATTTCTGTCAAGGGATGTTTAAATAGTAAATTACATCAGTAGCAATAGCAGAGATCAGGGCGACACTGATAGTAGGTATATCGGTTCCAGTAACAAACGGCTGAGCAGTCTACATCATTGTATCCTCCACAATAGCCATTAACGCCAAAAACTGAAATATGTACAATTTTTTATTTGATTTACTTCTTTAAAAAATTTATCGTTACTTATTATCTACAATATTTAACAGGAGGCTTGTAGATCTGGAGAGAGATTGAGAAGTAATTTTGAAAGTCACAAAATTTTTTGACAGTAATTCTTTTTTTTCAAAAAATACTGTATCGAAAAAGTTTATCAGTGAAGATATAGAGTTAGGTATTCAAAATTTTTATACTAAAAAATAGACATCTCATTACCCTGTCGTTTCCTTCTTCCTGCGTCAACCATGAGAACAGCCTAATTGGATTTATAATAATAGTAAAACAAAAGACAAAAACTCAGTGCAAGGCGAACCAGAGAAATTGTGTAGTTTGTACAGATTTTTCAATTTTAAAAATAATAATTACTAACGTTAGATTACTTACAAATATGAGAGTGAAAATGAAGACTTTCCAAATAGCAGTATTTTTGAACATGATGAAATATTTTGTCACAAAAAATTATTTTCACATATATATATAATATTTCGTCTTCACTCTTATACTCAAAATTACACAGAGGATGAAGATGGGAAGAAATAATGATGTGTGGTGAGCAAATGAGCTTGTATATATAGGGCAGCCGGTGTGGCTGGAAATTTTTTTACACGCATTCCCTTTCCATAGCATTAATGCATTCTCCACAATAATGAGTCTCATATTCTTTTCTATAAAATGGTACAGCATGTAAAGGAATTGAAACTGTATATACGCATAGTAATAATATTTATTCAATCCAGTATTTAACATCCCAATCATAGATCTGCAACATTACATAATATGTAAGTTCTGTACATAGATACCAAATAATTTACGACAAAGTCAACAAATACCAGCAAATGTTTAACAAGCCCTGTCATTCTTTTGATTTGATCTGATTTATCATATTATCCAGTATGAGTGTAACCTGTAGGAAAAACAAAATGTAATAATAACGTACACCTGTCCCGCATTTTCCTTCCCTCATTAAATGCGTTTTCCATTGACATTATATCATAAAGATTTTTTTTCAAAAATAAAAACAGCATCATACTGGAAAAAGTTGTCCTTGTCTATACACACCTTAAGTACACAATAGTAAGGTTAGTTAATCCTAACAAAGTAAGTAGTAGTAAGTACCCTCATCAATAAGTAATACCTATCAATTCTGTCGTCCTTGTACCCGTCCTCGCTCATTTCTCTCTCTGTCTCCACAGGACTTGGATTTGTCCTTATTTCAAAATAGTATTTATTTTTCTTGACAAATTTTCCTCCCGTCTCACTCCCAAATTATTGCAGTCACACCTCCACTATAGTTACATAATCAGTCTGATTTCCATATTAATATAATTTCACAAATCAAAGAAGAAATCACTTAACATTTAAATAGAAGTCATTTTAATTTCAAATTAACCTACATTTGATTACGTATTTTGAAGTAAACCATCATTATTCTCATGAGTATTATTCTGACTCAAATATAAAATTTGAAGTCAAAACTGAAAATAAAATTTGACAACAACAAAAGGCTCCCCTTTTTTAATGTTGAATATTGGTATATTATTTGGACTCTAAATTTTATACGAAATGGTTTGAGAGAAGATTCATCCACACTCAAATGTTCTCCATGAACTTTGGGCAATTCCATTATACACTGGTTGAGAAAATAGTTCATATTATAGAATATATAACTTGTTGGTTTCAGAGTCACAGTTCATGACTCGAAGACGAAGAGCGAGATTTCTCTCCTTTTTTTCCTCTCTTTTTCCCCTTGAAGAAGCTACAGTTAGTCGCATGCTCATCTCATCTCTCTTTCCAAGAATCTTGACAGAGAGAGAGAGAGATGTGCTCAGAGTTTCCTTTGGCCTTGTCTCCTTCTTCTTCTGCTGGAAATCGTCTTGGCAAGAAGAAAACGACGACGACGACTTCCTCTCTTTCTGTTGCTTACTCCATGCATGATGCGGTGCTTTCAAGTGAGTCTCTCTCCGTGTGTGTGTGTGTGTGTCTGTATTTTATAAGAGCATTATATATAGACTCCATTAAGTTCCCGTCTTCTCCCCGTCTCTGTCTCTTCTTGTTGATATTCTCACATGTACGTCCTCCCCCTCCCCTCCACACACACACACACACTCCACGCTCATGTACATACAGTCAAAAAATTGAATTGATGAGGGTCGTGTCAGAGCTGTGTGCTCCTTCGCTTCTCCTCAATCAACAAACTTGCATTTATTATTACGCCCGCCATCCTCTCCTGTCATTTGAGCGCAACAGATACAGCCACACACACAGCAGGAGCCACCCCACACACACACACCCATCTTTTTTTCTTTAAAAAAATCATACGGACCATACTCCTCTCACTCTCTGTCTCTTTATATATACCCTAAATATATCAGCACAGAAAAGACATGAGCATCAATTAACACACTGTCTTCTTGTCCCTTTCCAACTCCACACAGTCCACACACACACACGCAGACTGAGAGAGATATACACCCCGCATCCTCATCCTTCCCTCTCTCTCTCTGTCTCCCACACAATCAAGGCAATTGACTCAATTCCTTCTCTCCCCTTCTGAAAGATTACACGAAATAAATGGAGGGGACACTTTAATGGCCCAATGGCAATGGGAATCCAATGCAAACGCACAGATTCTCCCACAGTGCCAGAGAGTCAAAGGGAAGGAGACTCCCAGAGAGAGAGAAAGACTAGGAAGAGAAAGAGGGAAAGAAATAGAAATAAGAATTTAAAGGAGTTTCACACTTTGGCTCATTAATCGTTGATTGGGACGCACTCGTTTCTCGTTTCCTCTTCCCTTCTCCTCCTTTCCTTCGTTTTGCGGAAACGTATTTTCAGCTGAATGCCTCAATTGAGCGAGTCGAGCGAACAAGAATAAAAAAGAGAGACGAAAAGAATGGAGGAGAGAGAGAGGCCCACCAACACCATCCGCCTTGTCTCCGTCTCCTCACACACACACACACACACACACACACACACTTTTAGGCTGTTGAGTGGAGTCGGAGTCAAGCCAAGGAGCAGTTCCAAAAGTTTGGCTCGTGTGTGTGTGTGTGTGTGTGTCTGTGTGTACATAAAAGACAGAGATGAAGATATCCACATCCTGCCACTCCAACTTTACTGTGTGTGTCTGAATACACACTGTAGAGACAGAGGGAGGGAGGGAGGGAGATTCTAGAGTGTGTGTGTACTTATGTAAGGGAGAGACCATCCCTTGTCATAGGTATATTGTTGTATGGGTTTGTATAATGGATAGAATGTGGGGAATTTGGCAGTAGAGGGGGGATAATGGAGACGGAAAAGTTCAAGTTTGGAGATAAGTCCAGCTGAGGCTATCTTTTTTTTTGTTTTGTGGAGGAGGAGGAGGAGACTCTCTACGTGCATGGATTGCAGGTACAGATAATCCTCCCCAAACACATACACATACACCCAGGCTGGGAGGTTAGAGGAGACACACGCCATCCCCGGTTTCACCATCGTAGGGTTGGGACTTGAGAATCTCGACCGCTCTTTTCTTCTCCTCCCCGTCCCCACATCTCCATCTGTTTACCTTCCATAAATAATGCAGTAGATGCGGGAAGGCTGATAGATGTTGATAAGACGAGACGTGATTTTGACCGAATTTAATGGATACAAGATACAGGAGGATCCTCTCTCTCTCTCTCTTCTCCCTGTACACTCCATGGAGGTTAGGGGTTAGAGATTGACGACACACACACACGAACACACAAGGAGTCAGGGCGGTCTCCTCCTGCATCTCTTGTACAATGAATAATGCTCTATTTAGGTATGTACACTCCTTGACAATTTGTGTTGGAGTGTGTGTGTGGGGAAAGAGTTTTTTTTGAAGAGGCCCAAAGACTAAAAATCATTTATCTAGAAAGGAGGGGTGGAGGAGGACATTGCAGAAGGAGGCATATGGAGATAGGATGAGATGGAGTGTCATGTGAACACTTGTAGGAGGAAGAAGGAGAAGGAGGCAGGATATGACTCTTTACACACGAGAGATAAAATCAGATGAATCTGGGCATGGGATCATTTATAGCTGGAGTAAAGGTTGTCTTGACTACGGAAATCCTTTGTGCATGCCTTGGTATGAGCAACAGACTTATCCTCCTCCACACACACACATAGCCCAAGCCGAACCAGTCTTCATAGGAGGAGAAAGAGAGAGAGCATCAGCATCACATCACAAAACGCCCTACACTCTAGCCTGAGTCTGTACAGACACACACACTCACACTCAGCTTCTGCCATGCTTCTGTACAGCATAGCTCGGAAGAGAGAAGGGAGGGAGAGATGGAAGCAGACACAGGCAGACAACTGTGCGGGACAGAGAGTGAGAGCGGATTAGAAGAGTGAAGTAGGGGGAGATTTGCGAGAGAAATTGAGTTGGACTCCTATCCATGTACATGTATAGACACACACAGTCTGCACTACAATGGTGAGGGCATAGAAGGGCACTACCTTCTATAATGTGTGTGTGTTGTAGGAGGCGAGGGCACTGCTGGAAAGGAAGGAGCAGCGAGTCGAGATCCCACTCAGCAAAGGCAGGATGTATGGCTAAATGAGAGAGAGAGAGAGCCAGCGGCAGTATCACAGAAGCGAAGCGGACTGAGAAAACTCAAACGAGGAAAGGAGAGAAGAGAAGACGAGAGGCAATGTGCCAGTTTTGTAATGTCTGTCTATGTGAGTGTGTGGTTAGTGTTGGTGGGACGATAAAGTGGAGTAAGGGCAAGTAAGGCTATGGCCAAATATATAAATGTGTATGTATAAAGACTTTATCTGGAGACCTAGCCTCCTCCTCCTCCCGTCTCCTCTCTTCTCCTCTCCCTACCTCTACATCTATAATGCATGGGAGTTGGGTACAAGTGTAGGGAATGTGTAATGGAGGGTAGGGGCAGAAGAGAGAAGCCGTCTGGGACACTACTCAGTTTGCTAGTTTCTTGTTTCTTCCCTCATTCTCTATACTCTCACTCTCTCTCTCTCGTAGAAGAGTAACATGTGTGTGCCTGTAGTCGAACAGTGCAGCGTTCACTTGAGTTCTCGCGACCAGCGCAGATCGTACAGTGAGATCACCTCTTATACCCCCCTTCTCCACAGACACACTTCTCTCCCGTCTCTTTCCTCTCCTGCCGCTGACTCTGACTCTATAGTGGAGAGAGAGAGAGAGGCAGAACGACGATGCCATGTAGCCCATGTATAACGTCGTCCCTAACAAACTTTCTCAACCAACTCTCTGGGTTTGCTTGCCACAGAGAGAGAGAGAGAGTGAGTGAGTGAAAAAAAGTCCCTACCCGGCTCCTCTCTCACTCTCGCTCTCACTCACTCACTCACTCACAGACACACACACACACATCGAATTTTCTCTCGACAGGCCGTCCCGCGCTCATTTCGTCCTGCAACTCCCACCCAACAGCACACAACTCGGATTCACTCCACACACAACCACGACCACGGCTGCCACCGTCCCATCATTATATATACTCTCTTTTTTGCCTCTCTCTCTCTCTCATAGACAAACTCCCGCCGCCACTTTATCCAACTTTCACCATTGCACTCTCTCTCTCTTCGTGTGTACTGATACACGGCTCCACACACAGAAGCTAATGTAGACTGTTCGTGTGTGTGTGTGGTGTGTGCCAAGTTTAGTGTGACATGTGCTCTCTATCTCTATTTAAAAGTTTGGCTGGTTGTGAATTCAAGGTCAATTCAACTCTTTAGACACACTCTGAGAGAGAGAAGAGTGTGTGTGTGTTGAGGGAGGAGGAGTGTGAGCGCTTTTCATTTCCAGCCAGAGAGTCCTGTGGTGAATGAGGAATGAGTGTGGAGGGTTAATTGTGAGTGTGCGAGTGAGTACTGTGTGTGTGTGTATGTGATGGGGGTTGATGTGTAACAAGTGTCTGCTATATCCCGTCATACCAACTTTTGCTCAGTCGACTGTGAAACAAGGTTAGGCTGCTGCTCTTCTCTTTTCTCTCCACTACACTCCCTCCTTCATCCTCCCCCATTCTACAGGATCAGCACACGGAGCTCACAGTCTACACACACACAACCACACACACAGGAATTGAGCTCTCAGTCCAAGAGTTGGACTGAGAGTGTGTGGGAGTGTTGTTCTGTCCTTTTTTAACCTGTGTGAGTGTGTACAAAGTCCGTTCATCGGCTGTGCTTCTGTTTTGTGGGACGCTTTTTGTGGCCCACCACCGACTCCAGCTTCTGGACACACATACACAAAAGCCACGCGACTGAACAGGCAAAGATTTTTCTGCAAGAGATGAATTGAAGACCGGGACAAGTGTGTGTGTGTGATTGACATCCGGTGTATTTTCCGAGGGGATATTCTAAAGTTTGACAATTTACAAAAATAACAGAGAGAATGAGTGAACGTGCGCGAAGATCTCGAGACGCAAGTTCTCGCTACTCAATTGACACTCTATTCCCCACCCTCACCACCACCATCACCAAAAGTAAAGGCCATGTGGAGCCCAGCTCCACGGATGACGATGGTGGACAAAAACAGATTGATGGAGAGATTGTGGGGGCGGGGATTGGGATTGTTGGGAAACATGCGGGTAAGAGAGAAAAGGAATCGGCAACAATAACCAGGGATCCTCATCCGCCTTCAACTGGCGGCGGGAAAAAGAGAGAACGGGGATCAGATGGAATATCCTCTACATCTTCTACGACTGGTAGTGGTAAGCATCATAATCGGATGGATGGAAGTTCCATTGTGACCTCCTCCTCCGGAGGAATTGTCAATTCAAAAAAGAGAGCAGGGAGTCCACTCAAACCGGCTGTTCAACCCAAGCAGATAGCTATTCATCCAAATATGGGATTGGGGACCATGTCTAAAAAGAATATGTTGCAAGTATTTCAACCCTGGGTCATGCAAACTTACGGAGACTCTGCCAAGACCAAAACTATTACTCAGAAAAAGTATCACAGGATTGTGAAAACTTTGAGAGGGGAAGAAATCAACAATGCGGAAAATTCAAAGTTCCGGTTTTGGGTCAAAGCCAAAGGATTTCATATTGGACCACCACCATCGTCCGTCACTGGAGCACACCATCATCCGAAAAGTGATGAGGAGGAGAGGGAAGAACTTTCCATGACCGACCCTCATCAACCTGACCTTTTCGTCCCAACCACTGTCAAGGTGAACTTTTTTTATTTACGACTTTTCCTTTCATTCTTTGGATAAACAAAATTCAGTCGAGTTACAATTGAGGAGCCCATTCAAAAGTTTTGAATCAAAACCCAAGAATTGCGCATAATCTTTTGACACACAAACTGTCAATCTTTCTTTTCTCTGCTTTCCCTTTAACTTGTTTACAGCTCTACTTGATCTATTTCGAAAAAAATGTAATCATCATTCAAAAATTTTGGACTGTCCACCTAACCACTCAAAGACAATGCTAATTTCCTTAATTAATCTTGATTGAAATGATTCCCCCCGAGTAGTAACTTTCCCTCCACACAACACACGCACACACACCACAATCCGAGGGGTTTGATGAGAGTAGCCCATGCAGAGATATGATATGTATCGTCAATGTGGGCCGGTGAGTCACCCGTCATCAGTCCATTTCCCTCCCTGGGACCATCCAACTTGTCTATGCAACACACACGACCACTCATCCTGCGTACAGACTGCGTCCCCTCCACAAGGAATATGAGGATTGAACAGGGACAGACTCAAGTGCGTAGTTGACTGACAAATGAGTGTGTGTGTGGATGAGAGTGGTGTGACTTTGTTGTGGTCCTTATTCTCTCTCCGCACACACACAGTCCCTTATTGCCTTGACAATCAAACGGGACTCGCAACACAATTTGAACACAATACAAATTGGAGGCACAATCTTCCACACACACGCTCACTTTCCTTCGTCCTCACACACAAACAGAGTCCTTGGCATGAGTTAGGATAGGGAAGGCTGGGTGAATGTAATCATAAGGACAATGACTATATATAAGGTTTCTCTGGATTCGATTGGTTCTCCGGGTAAAATTAAAGAGAGAGTGTGTGTAGCCGAGTCACCCTGAGCCATCTCTTTATCTCTACGGCTTGAATGACCAGGGCACGTGGACGACAGGATGGACATAAGGAATGAAGCTATACCATTTGTAATTCGATCCTCTCCATCTGTTCTTCCCCTATCCTAAATGTGGAGGCATACACACGGCCAGACAAACACGGTCCGGGTTCTCCTACTCCACACACACACATCCACAGGAGGAGGGAGGGAAGGAAAGGCACACGGAAAGTTCTACTGTTACACTATTTTCAATCATCTTATGAGGCTCGTGACCATGTTCCGTCACGTTGACGCGCTCACTTTCACTCTGCCTCTTGGATTACAGGCTGTGAGAGCAGAGAAGAGAAGGAAAGACCAACAGGGGAAGAACAAAGTTCAAATGTCAACAGTCATAAACCCATTTTATTTCTCTTCCCCTTTTACTCGCCCCCATCCTTCCTCCTCTCCCACTTTTTGCACAGCTGGCATTTGTGAGGGAGACTGTAGTGTACTGTAGTGCAGGCAGGGTGAATGGGAGAGAGAGTGTGTGGAAATGCGAGAGACACACAGCAAAATGCAATATAAGTAATAATATTCTCAAAAAAAGAAGTGGAGGAGTTTGGGCCGTCCCGTCTCAGTGTCTGGATTGAGTGAGTGAGAGAGTGTGGAGGATATTTGTGTGAGTGTGTGTGTGTGTGTGGTGGGTGGATGCCGAAAGCGGAGTTTTTTTAAAGTTTCGTCCATTGATATGGTAGAGTGAGTCGTGTGCTGGAGCACTTGCATGGTCTTGTTCTAATTGTCATGAGAGTCATGGGATGGGCAGAGAAGACGAGACGATGGGAGAGAGATGAATAAAGTTAATGCATCAGCATGACTACAGGGTGGCCCATAGTGTGGTCACACTCTTCTTTTCAAATCTTGAGTGTGTTTCTCAATGATACTTGATGCAAATTTTTAAAAATTGTTTCAAAATACTTTACAAAATCAAACTTATCCATTCTCACTGAACGTTCAAGAGAACGAACGAATGCAGTGGATGACCATTTACCATCTGCTTAGCTATGCATTTCGTGTCCTTTCAAATGTTGTGCAATTTTTTGTTCACATTTTCAAAAATTGTGAGCAAATCTTTTCTCAAGAAGCCAGTAAACGTTTCGGATCACCAGGAGAAAGAGCTTTTGCAAAAATGTATAATTGTGCAAAAGTCGCTATAAATCGCAGTCGGATATAGGACGATGACATATTTAGACCGGACAGTAAAGAAAAGGGACGTGGAGTTGACGGAGGACCCTGTAGCTGGGAACAACTCTAGGAATCACGCTCTCCTGGCTTTTAGAAGAGAAGTGAGCAGAGGAGGGACGGAGAGCGGATGGGTTTATGTGTATCCTGCCCTATCCACACACACTCTCTCTGTACTCTCTGCACCACTACAGTACAGAGAGAGGGTATGCTGAGTGCAGAGTGTGCAGACAGTTAAAATGTACAAGGAGTGGTCGAGACAGAGTTCACAATGACTGGGAAGAGATGGACGACTCACACAGTGGGACACATGAGGGGAGACAGCCCAACTCTAACCTCCCGTGACATCCGTGTCCACCTATTTCCCAGTTGAACGTCACACACACACCCGCATCATCTCATCTTTTATCCCCCTCCCTCTCTCCCGTTCGTCTCTCCAATGGCTGTACACTCGAGACCATCTTTTCACAGTCGGGTCATCATCACACAGCCCCGTATGTTTGCCCTCTCTCTTCTGTCACATGGTATCCTTCGGACTTGGTCATCTCACAATCAGCTGCTCCAGGTCCTTTCAGGATGAGAGGCTTGTGCTTTTCGGGGAGAGTGAGTGAGTGTGTGTGGTTGGAATGGAAAAAAATTGTAAATGTAGGGAATTCACTTTTAAAATGTCCATTTGTTGTTGAGTGGGAAGGTAGAGGAGGTAGGGAAGGAGGGATAAAGAAGCGATGGAGACGGAGGAGGATGGATGTGGCTGTGATGACACGGTGGATTGCCCATGCTCCTATGCTTGGCTGCCGTGGCGTAACAAATCAAAATCCTTTCCAATGAATCCACAGCTGCTTCATTTCTTCATTTTCGCAGGTCCTGGAGAACTCACAAGAATAGCCGACCGACTACCGACTCCACCGTACCGTGTGCCGTGTGTGTGTGTGTGTGTAGGTATGGAGAGTATCATGTTGTGGGTAGAGTAGGGCGTACTGTGGCAGTGGCATGGCAGTAGCCCTAGAAGCAAGCAGAGATGGAGGGGAAAAAACTTATTTTTGTTGTCTGCCCGTTTTATGATGGGATCTCAAGATATAAAATAGTCTGCCTCAAGAATGGAAGGCAATTTCCTCTTAATATCCCAAAGCTTTTTAGCCAAGTGCGCGCTAAGGCTTGGCAATGGCCAAAAAACCTTCGCCGTCTGTCTCTACCCCACACACACACACTCACTCTCTCTCTCTTTCTTGTAGTGTGTTCCATGGACCTTGCATTTGATTGCATGTTGTGTTTGTGTGTCGTCTTCGTCTCCACTCTACACTGCCTCATGTTACTTCACAGTTGTTTCGAGTTGCCTCTCTCTTTTTTACTCCCATCCCATTCGTCCATTGTTAGGAGGAGGGTGGGGAGGGCTGTGTGTGCGAGGACATAAGTGGAGTCACTGTGAGGACACCAAGACTTTGATCCATGACAGGATTCAAAAGAGATTAGAATAGGAGAAGGGGAAACCAGCTGATTGACTCATAATTTAATTGCTATGAAAATTTCTTAGTTGGATTGAATTCAATTTTCTCTAAAATTCCAATTGGGATTTTCTCCATTGAGATGTGGGATAGGAAGAGGAATTTGAGGAATCTGTCAA